>PVQB02000764.1:0-27530 GCA_002980475.2 Fusarium beomiforme | reverse complement strand
ACGGGCGAGAAATCGAGCATTTGATCAGATGCTCTGTAACCCACATTTCCAAAACCGAGTTCTTCCCGGCTTTTTACACCGCCTACCAGGCCATAATGACAGAGAAAAATATTAAAGCAGCCTTTAGAGGAGCCGGACTTGCTCCTCTCGACCCAGAAAGTGTAGTCTCGAAGCTCGATGTGCAGCTGCGGACTCCGACACCTGTGGAGGAGGTAGTTAGCCCCTCGACCCCTTGGGCCTCAAAGACCCCAAAGACTATCCTTGAAGCCGACTCTTAGCTTGAATATCTTAAAAGGAGAATCAAAAGGCATAAAAGTAGCTCTCCAGAGTCGATTCTAGAAGCATTGAGGTCTTCTTCTAAGGGAACAAAGATAGTTATGCATAAGGTTGCCTTATTAGAGGCCAGGGTCCAAGATCTTGAACAGGCAAATGAGATACTAAGCCGCCGGCGGAGGGCAAAAAGAACCCGGCTGCAGAAAGGAGGGGTGATGATAGTAGAGGAAGGAAGGCAAGTAATTGATCAAACGGATGTAGATGCGCAGTCGGTGGCTGGACCATCGAGAAGTGGTGGTCAAGGAGGGCCTGCGCGAATGAAGGAAAGGCGCTGTGGAGCGTGCGGCAAGACAGGACATAATGCAAGGACCTGTCAGATAGTTGTCGCTATGTCTCTAGAAGAATATAGCGATTAATTTTACTTAATTAATAGTCTGTTGTGTTTTTATGGCTATTTCTATCTGAGATGTTGTGATGTTGTGTTGCACTCGCTTGTCTGTTGCACTCGCTTATCATGTACGTTATGTATTTTCCAAACCTTGACTCAACCGGTAACTAGAATGAACCTTGCTAACATTTAATTCTCTCTGCGTATAACCCTAGCAAAGTAACCAAAAGCCCTTTCGAGAACCCTAGATAGTACCGTAGATAGTAGTTGTTCCACTTGTGATGGTTGATCCTCCCGTTAATACTGTCCTGGTAGAAAGAATAGTCTGCGAAGTCGTGTAAACATCCATCGTGACCGTGGTGGGCTCTATACTGGTTTCAACCGCAGTGTTGTAAACGGTATTTGAGACGGTCCTAATATTGGTCGAGGTTACCGTGTTGAAGTTGGTGGTCGTATAAAACTGTGTCTTGTACACATAACTAAGGTGGTCGAAGTTTGTAACCCAGTATGTGATCAGTTTAGTAGCTGTAGCAGCCTTGTGATCCGTTTGAGTTATAGTCTGAGTACCCGTCGCTGTAGTGGTAGCGGAAAGAACTGATGTACTAGTCCTCCTATCAGTGACAAGGGTGCTCGATCGCTCTATGACGGTGGAAATTGTCTGCTTGGTCTGCGTAGTTGTTATAGTTTTGGAAGCTTTGGCGGTAATGGTCGTCGTTGCGGGAGCAGCAGGCTTTGTGATCAGGCACGAACAGGCACTGCTGACGGCGCTCGGGGACTTGTTAGGCAGATAGTTAGGCACTTTCACAGCGTTAACTGCTCTCTTGAATGCTCTCTTATCAGGCTTGGGAGGAGTCAGCTCTGTTACAACTGTATCTTCAGAGTATAGCAGTTCCACTTACGGGGCCTTGAGAAGCACACGCTAGATCGTAGAACCAGGTGTTAGAAGATTGGTCTAGTGTAACTGTATCCGTCCTAGAAATGATATTAGTCTGAGGCCAAACAGAACCTCTCCCTGAGCTTTGAAACACAGAATTACTCACAGGTGAGAGACATAGCATGAGCATCGAGTAGCACTGAGCCCAAAGTAGCGATAATTTTTGCAAATTTCCTTGCATTCGCCGAAACTGATAGAACCTCCCCTGATGACAACAGGCGTGGATCCAGAAGTACCAACCACAGCACAATGAACCTCGGCTAAGAGCCAGTCAGTACGAGCTTGGAAATATTGCAATTAGTGGAAAATATACCTGCGGGAACGATCACCACTGATGGTGCTGCTTGTCTGCGCGATATTAGTCATAAGTTTCATTCTGCATACACTCTTCAAGACTCACATCTCACTAGATCAATGCCTGTTAGTATATCCTCTAATGACAAGATATTTTGTAGGGACTTACGTAGTGACAATGGTGGTAAAAGCGGTAGTTGTCTCGCCATAAACAACATTTGGCACAGCGGTTGTAACTGTTGTAGCGATACCCGTCGTGACAGTCGTGACAGCCGCTTTAGTGATAGTCTGAGTCACCTGCTGCGTAACTGTTGCCGCCCTCTGAAGTGTGTATGTATCACTGGGGGTAGTCGTGCTGATGACTGGAATTGTCTTTGTCTGGAAATCAGTAACAAGAGCGGTGCTCGTCCTTGTTACTATAGTCGATACGGTCCCTACTCTGGTGGTCACAGTAACTAGTGTAGTGGTGGTTCTGATTGTGGTGACTCCGATTATGGTAGTTGTGACGGTATTGGTTCTGAAGGCGGTTGTTGAGCTGATTGGAGTTACGGTGGATGTTTTGGTGCTTTGTATATAGGTTGAGCAGAAAGCAGATCCATTAGCTTTGTTCCTCTGGAACGCTTGGTTATTTGGATCGCTGACTTTGCAAACTGAGTAGGAGGAATAGTTATCGAACTGATCTGGATTCAGTTAGTTTGGGAGTTCTCATACCTGCTCTCGGGTGAAGAGAGTTCCTCCTGTCGACGAACAAGTCCGAAACTCCTCCATTGGCATCATAGTTGGACCTCTCATTGAGGGCTGGTAATGCGCTTGCTATACTTACGAACAGCAGCGCCAGCGTGTTCTTCAGAGAGACCATTTTCACTGAACAGTAATTTGAAAATATTGAGCAGATTTGAGGGCAATTGAGAAGTGAGCTGGCATGACTGAAGAGGTTTTGCGTTATATATAAGCTTATACTTAGATTTCTACGACTTCGTGGCTTGTGGTGCAGAGCTGAATCTGGCCATGCGCTGCCGCCGACTGCGTGCCTTACCACGTGGTATTTCGGCGGTATAAAACTATCTCCAATAGATCAATCGATTGTGAGGCCTGGTTCTGTTCCAGGCTCTCTAAGAGAAGCCATCTAGGGCTAGCACCTATCTAAGTGCTGTGAAAATGGCCTGAGTTAGTCAATAGTCAAATGTCACAGGAATGTTGAGGCTTGGACTAGGTTAAATCTAGTAATTTTTAGCAGAGTTGAGGTGCCTATCTACGGAGTGGATTCCGTCGACACGTGCTTTAAAAAGCCTCGACTGCAAAAGATCCTGATACTTACCGAACCTTGGGGTACTTGGTATTCTGACGGGTTTTATTCCAACAACTGGATAATGAGATAATAGATAAAATATATACTAGGTATTAGAAAAGTCTGAAAGCTAGAGAAGGGCTACAAGTGCAGCAAGAAGAGAAAGCACACTAGAGGTCTGACTACCAGCACCACTGATAATAGGGACGGTACTGGGGTAAGAACCCTTAGAGCCAGGAACGTTGGGGCTTTGAGATTCTCCCTGAGGACCGGAGCCGGAACCGCCGCTTGAGCCACTATTGGGGCTGCCATTGGGGCTAGCGTTAGATCCGTCATTGGACTCTCCGTTAGAGCCAGAACCGGAACCAGTCTGAGAGTTGCCGCTGTAGCCGCTGTTAGGGCCAGAGTTGGACCCTCCGCCCGAGGCTCCGTGAGGAATAGTTGAATTCCAGTTGACGCCTTGGTGAGGTCTAACAACGTTCTGCTGAGAAGGACAATCATGTCCATTGCAAGTAGGAACCTCATCATTGCAGTCATCTGGAGTACCCCAAGAATTCTCCCACGGCTGATATATGATCTTGCCACTAGGGCAAGCACTGCAATCTGATGGAACAAAGAAAGAGTTGAAATTATACCAATCAGGGCATGCTTGAGGTTTATAAACCTGAATACCGACACAGTTGCCTCCAGAGCAGAATTTAGGAACATACCTTTGACCACCAGCGCAGGAGCAGGGCTCAGAGACATAAACCCATTCGCCATCGCAATCGCTCCCGTTAATTTCGACAAAGGTGTAGACGGAAACAGCGTCAGAGCTGCTTGAATGGCATTTGCCAGCAAAGCATACCAGAGTGGCAGTGACGATCTCGGTGGCTGTGCTTAAGGCTCCAGTAACGGTGGTGGTGAAAGTGGTAACGATGGTTTCCTGGTCCGTCACAGTTTGGGTGACGGACTCAGTAAGAGTAACAGCAGCCTCGGCTGCAGTGTAGACTGTGAGAAGTATGTTGCTAGAGATGACCTGGCGAGCCCGAAGCTTAGCACGGGATTCACCTCCACAGAACTCGGTTTTATCTCCAGGACACTCGATATCGCACTGGTTGAGATCAACACGGCTGGTATCGGCAGCATCAATTTTATCACCGCAATAACAAGCACTAGACGAGTTAGAAACAAGAGCTTGGAGTATGAGGACTAGACTTACGTATTATAGACACCAAAGTAAGCTCGTCCAGCACAGAGAGTGCCACAGATGCTGAGATCCATCAACGGATTAGACTCAGCAAGAGTAAAGGTAGGGAAGCCAGCGGTGGAGGCAACACATCCGAAAAGAGTAAATTCATCAACTTCACCGGGAAAGCCAGCGGGCAAAGTAGCAATTGAAGAAGCAGAAGTAGTGGTGCCTGTGGCAGTACCAATAGGGAAGACAGTCTCACCCCCGGAGTTGGTGGTAGTGCCTTCACTGGTGACACCGGTGGCAGTTTCAGTAGGAAAGATAGTCTCACCCTCAGAGTTGATAGTAGCAGTTTCACTGCTGGTCCCAGTAATTGACACGGTTTCTCCTTCGGAGTTGGTAGTAAAGTTGACGCTGTTGGTCTCGGTAGAGTGACCGGTCTGGCTGCTAGTAGGAGTACCGATGATGATGGAAGGGATAGGAGTCGAAGTTGCATCCGGATCTTCTTTTATAACGACCTTACTGAGGATTGTGTCGATAACCAAGCCACTGCAATATTGTTGGAATGTGAATTTGTACGAATCCTTCGGGACTAAAGGGTTGCTAGATAGTTCAAGAACACCGAGCTTCTGAGTTATTGGTTGAGCAAGGACAACCTCACCATCAGCGAGAACTTCGAAAACACAAGGGCTTTGCTCAGCGCGCTTTCCCGACCATCCAGGGCACATGGTGGGGTTGCATGTGACATTTACAACGGGGTAGACACGGTAGTTCATGGCTTTAAGAAGGCTTGCTGTAGGGTTGAAAGGAACAGTGGCAATGGCAATTGTCGGGCCAGTAAGAGGAGGAGGCTTAGGACTCTGGCGACGGTTGAGGGTAGAGTCAAAGACCACAGGGGACAAAAGACTAGATTTGTGACACATTAGAGTGATTATGTTTGTTATGGTCGTATCTGGGCAATACTTACATGCTATCACCATCAGGGGGTGGATAGAGTGAGGCACCTGGGCCCAGTATGGCGTTTCGGAGATCAAGTACAACGGATGAAATGCTTGATTCAGAGGAAGTCGTGGCGGTCTCGATGCTAGTAGTCTCGATACTGGTGGTGGTGGTGTCGAGGCTGCTGGTGATAGCTAGAGGGGAAGAAGTCTCAACGATAGTAGAAGAGGTGGCGCTCTCAACAGCAGAGGTACTAGAATTTGTGAACCTCGTAAACTGACCAAACGCACTTGAGGCGCTGGCCAAGAGGAGGCTTGAAGATAGGCGCATGATCAGATAAGCATTCAACAAGTAACTAAAAACGAATGGGAAGGTGAATATCGATGACGTGGGGAGGGCGTTCAGTTTGGTTTATATATATTGAGCTTCTCAATTAAGAGGCAACATGAGTTTAAGTGTGTGCAGTTTGCATCTGGAGTAGTCACATTCCTGTTCAAAGCTTCCCCTGCAGCAACCAGTTACTCGGCATCGCGCTATGAGACATATCGAGCCCCGGAGTCCTTTCTGGGACATACAGAAAGCGCTAAGAATATTCAAGCTTTGAATTTGCATCTGTAACAGCAGCCAAGTGAGAGACAATGCAGTCTTATCATGCAAGAAATCCCCTATCGCCCTCAAAGTTCGATAAAAACCCCTGTTTCGACGACGGCGTAGTGGAAACCAGAAAATGCAAGAAACAATAATTCAATCGGATTCGTCTTAGCGCTAAACTTAGGCTCGTATCGATAGCCGTTTAAAACTGCTAATGGGCAAACGGGCTAAGATTCCTGGTTCATGGTAACTTTGCGGCTGTTCTTTGGAATGCATTTCGCAAGTGACAGCAGGTACGTATTCCTCTAGGAGCCAGAAGACTTCTGACAATCAGTCAGGGGTGCTAAAATAAACCAGTCTAGATTAGACTAAAATGGCCTAAATTTTGCAAAGGTTTCCCTAAAGCTTTTTATGACTTAGGATTTAGGCCCTAAGTTTTCGTGCCTCCCCTGATGCATTCATGTAAGAATAACCAGTGCTAATTTCGCTATTTGAGTTACTTAGAGGACCTGTCCCTCACAGGTACGCAATCAATTGTTGAACCTGGCCAAGACATATTCTACACCAGAGATTGATTTGGACTTTGAGTCTTGATTTCTGTGGTAACGCAGGGGGATTTGATCAAGTTGAGACTAAGCGGGGGTTTTATGGCCTGCTAACAAAGTCACTATAAAGGCAGGCTTGAAACAGAGAGATGGATGCCAAGTTTGATCAATTATACGCAAACAACACGCTCTCAATCCTTCCTCTCATCTGACAGCTTGAGACTTTAAGCAGTTGTGCTTTCCCGCCGTGAGCCCAGAGTTTTACAATAATTAACATTAACATCTAGTGACTTATTTTTCTTTCGTTGTCTTGAACTATGGAGCTTGCTTTAGATTTTGAGTGTAAAACAAATAGCTCCATAGGGTATTAAAACAGGAGAATAGTATGTATATTATTCCGTATATCCGCTTCGCACGGAGGAGAGTGGGTCAATATCAATGGACTCAGCCCCATAAGGCCGGAGGTGATACCCTCATATAGTAACCTAATCGTTTCAAGGGTTACATTGTCCTTAATTAGCGAGCAGGCACAAGTTTATCATGTGATTGAAAGGATTTACTGCCAGTCTAGGGGATGGCAAAAAACATAAGACCTTAGTCCTAAGCGACAGAAATACTTGGGTAAACTTAGGATAACTTCAGGTAAGATTCAGGGGCTCTTTGATTACTTTATTTTTGCTCCCTACTTGATAGCCTTAAGTCTTCTGACACCCTCCGGTCAGTCAATGTCTATAAATGCATGTTTTGATCTCGCAACGGTCGGCCAATCCCCGTTGCCATATTGTTAAGCTCCTTGCAAACTTTAAACAATGGCGGACACTACTTGGTCGGCCTTTCAAGCCTCTATAACGTCACTGACAGCGCGAGATTGGATACTGATTGTCACATCTTCATGGCTAACATTTAAACTGCTGCAAGTATTATACAATATTTCCCCTCTTCACCCGCTGCACAAGATCCCTGGTCCAAAACTTGCGGCAGCTACATATCTGCCCGAATTCTACTACGATGTAATCCTCGTTGGTCGTTATACCCATGCCATCAGACAGATGCATGATAAATATGGTAATTAAGTTCCTGAAAGCAAGAAGACACCAGTATTAATGCCTAATCCAGGTCCAATTGTTCGCATCAATCCCAACGAGCTGCACTGTGCAGATATGTCCTTCTCAGATGAAATCTACGCAGTCGGCGGCCGCAAACGCGACAAACCGTTCCACCAAGTCAATGGTTCGGCAGCTGGCACAGGTAACGCTTTCGGTACCGTTGATCACGATCTTCACCGCGCCAGACGCGCACCTGTAGCCAAGTTTTTCTCACGAGCCATGATCGCACGGTTGGAACAAGAAGTCCACGAATTGGTACAGACACTCTGCAACAAACTGTTAGCTCAAAACAACGGCAAGAAGGAAAGAAAGGCCTTTGATATTGCGCACGCATACAGTTGCTTCACTTCAGATGCTATTTCTAGTTATTGTTTCGGTGAGCCCTTTGGACTCTTGTCGCAGAATGATTGGCAGCCGAACTACCGTGAAGCTACTCTAGCCGTTCTCAAGCCGGTATTTTTGTTTCGTTTCTTTCCTTTTCTTGTTGGAGGCGTGAAGTTGGGCGAGTATCTTGTCGACTACTTACCTACCGACGTTGCGCTACTCATTCGGACGTTGCAAATTGACATACCGTCACGCGTTCAAAAGACCAAGACGGAGCTGGACTCTGGCATTGTTTATGAGCGGCCTACTATCTTCGCGGACCTGTTGCAATCGGAACTTGATGAGAGCGAGAAAAACCAGGACCGTCTAGTTTCAGAGGCAGTTACTATTGTCAATGCCGGAACGGAAACGACGAGTTGGGCATTAGCTGTCATAACGTATTTCCTATTGTCACGGCCCGAGATTCTGGCCAAGCTACAGGGCGAATTGAAGCAGGTTGTCGACGATCCCCGCCATCTTCCTTCTTGGACGACGCTGGAGCAGCTCCCATACCTTGGCGCCGTTATCAATGAGGGTCTACGTCTATCCTACGGCGTTTCTAGCCGTTCAGCTCGTGTGCCGACAACAGAAGACCTTGAATATCGCGGAGAGTTCAACAAAAAGCCGACTTCTTTGGTGCTTCCTCGAGGATACGCAATTGGCATGTCAGCAGCAATTTCACACCATGACGAATCTGTCTTTCCCGATTCATATTCATTCATTCCTGAACGATGGATCGACGAGGATAACAAGATCAGAAAGGATCTGGAAAGGTCTATGCTTACATTCTCAAAAGGCAGTCGTGGATGCCTCGGTAAAAAGTAAGATATGACAGGCCACCTTGAAGACTTCTTTTACTGACATGTTATAGTCTTGCACTGTGCGAGCTGTATCTCTCCCTTACAGCCTTGGTTTTGAGAGTAATGCCACATATGCGCCTTTTTGAGACCACGGAGCGGGATATTCGCTATGACCACGACATGTTCATTCCGATGACGGAGAATGGAAGTACAGGAGTCCGAGTAATCATTGAGAACTGAGCTAATAGCACACACTTTTTCTACCAATTTCTGAGGCTATACACCACCTCGCGCTCCACTTCCTGATATGTATTAGCTCACAGACTGAAACGGATGCTAGAAGAGGCAACCCACTTTGCATCAAGATTCACAGCCACTCATTTTCGTACAATTTTATCGCTTATCAACCGTCGAGAATAAACTAATATTGATGATCAGCTGCCGAAATGCCGAGAAGCCTTACCAGGACCCTGATGTGGACATGATGCTCTCTTATCATGAACACGCTTAAACATAACGGGAATGTCAGATGGGGTTCCTGGAGAGCTCTCAGCCAATCTGACAAGACTATCCTGCTCAAGCCTTGGCCACTGCCCTCGTCTCGAATGGCTAACTCGTTTTGGTCTAGATTAGTCTCACTCAAGCATCCCGAAGAGCGACATCATGCTCCTTATATAAATGATCTGTTTCTCGCAGAAATCATCAGGGAATTTCTACAGTCAAGACATTTAATCATCTCATCAATATGACTACAACCATGAGTTACCAAAGTCACTCATACAATGATGCGCCTCCACCATATTCCAGCTTGGCTCAGACATCATCAGAACCAGCGTTCGCAAATGATAGCCAACCACGTATTCTATCAATCCCAACGCTCCAACAGAGTACATCACCGCCATCGGAGAAACCAATTGCCATCCCAGCAACAAGCTCAAAACTTGGCTCACCTTTCTTGCGTGCCTTCCCGCCTATCCTCGAAGATCAATATCATCTTCCCCGAGAAGCCTTCCTGAGATTTCTAGATGATCTCAATCGTGCGGCAGTCGCTAGTCCCCCAGTCCAGATCTTAGGATTGGTTGGTAGCGTGGTATCCATGGTACCCTTGCACACTGCCCAGATTGTCGGCAACTCGGTCAACGCCGCAGCCACTCTGTCAACATATGCTATGAGTAAATCTCGAAGTGAACTCTGCATCAGACAAGCTAATAAAGAGCTTTTCATGCCGAGGGGTCTCAAAGCCGAGTTTGCGAAATTAGACGCAGTGGCGCGATATGCTCAGATACCAATTCTCAATGACAAGGGCAAGATTGAGAAGAACGGGATGATTCTTGGTCCTCTGGAAGATTCATTGACGCAATCTCAGCTGACGGTACAGCAACGAAGGCTTCAAGCTCTCGAGCCATGGATCGCACCATTGGACCTTACTCCCCTGCCAGAGTTACATGTACCTGATAACTTTGTCAGCAAAATGCATGCTTCAACGAGTGAGCGGCAGCGGAAGAAAGAGGAGAAAAAGATGACGAAAGATAGGATGAAGGCGCATGAAGACTGGACTCAAGATTCAGCTAAGGCTCGAGAAGACTACGAGAAAGATATGCGAAAAATAGAGCAGGATGTTGCTAAGGTGCAAGCAAAGTACACAGATGATCCTCGCAAGTTCGACAGGGAGATAAAGAAATTGGATAGGGAGAGGGAGAAGTGTGAGAAAGAGTATGCAAGGGAGATGAAAAAGGTCAATAAGGATAGAATTGATGATGATAAGGAAGAGGAGGGCGTCAGAAAGGTACTGTGGCTGCTTATTAGACCGATAGTTGATGAGCCTATAGAACGACAAGAACCACTGTATTGACTGGTGCTAAAGGTACTGGGGGCATAATTAGACTCACGGGTAGACGCACTACTTATCTCGTAATCATAAATCTCATTTTGCTTCCCTGCGCCTAAGGATTTTACATGCAATTTATTTTGATACATCACTCTTTATCGTCGCGCCAATCCAACATCCAAGCCCATGGGCTTTCTCAAGAATCCTTCTCTTGTCTCCATAACATCCTGCCTTAAACGAACATCATATCGCTTGATCCAAGTAGCAGCAATAAGCCGCATCTGCATCTCCGCCAAGTTCCTCCCGACACAAGATCGAGGTCCGTAGCTGAAGGGAATGAAAGCAGTCTTCTGCTTATCAGTCAAAGTCTCCCAACGCTCAGGCTTGAAGTCATCAGCGTCAGGGCCCCAGATTTCCTTGGAGTGGTGGATTGTGTAAGTTGGTACGCTGAGGACAGTGCCAGGACCAAAGTATCGACCGTGAAGCGTGATGCCCTTGTGGTGAGGGGGGATCTCACGAGGCAGACCAATACCAGAAGGTGAGTGAATGCGAAGAGTCTCGTTGATGCAGTAGCCGAGATAAGGAAGATGCTTGACGGACTCGTAATCAGGAATAGCAACATCCTCAGGAACAACAGTAGAAATCTCCTCGTACAGCTTCTGCATAACACCAGGAGTTCTAACAACATGATACAACAGCGCACAAGAAGAGTTAGAAGTAGTATCGCTTCCAGCAATAAGTTGAGTAAGAGCTTCGGCGGTGAGTTCATCACGACCAAGAGGTTCACCCTTCTCGTCGCGACCTTGCATGAGACGTGCCAGGAGATCCTTACGGGTAGTATCGCCACCGCGCTCGAGACGCTCGCTGACGCGGGCGATGGCAATACCGGCGAGGTTCTCGACTGCTTGGAGACCTTGGCTGAAGAAAGGGTCGGGGAGATACTTGGCATAGGGCTTGAGTTGGGGGAGACAACCGAGAGTTGCAGAGACTTCACCACGACGGTTCATGATCTCGACGGCTGGGGCGTAAATGGTCGGGCTGGTGGGGGAAGCCTTGACTTCAGCAATGTCTGCTCCAGTTGAGAGCATGCCTAGAAATGTGAGATTTGTACCAGACGATATCTCAATGAGAACTAACCGAATGGCTTGCCAAAGGCGAGATCAGCAATGATATCAAAAGCAAGGAAGTTGAACCAGTTGAGGCAGTCAACGCTTCCATAACCATCAGCTTCCTTGTTGCTAGCAATGCGATCCCATTGGCTGATGAAGATATCAAGGTTCTGTCGGATATAAGGCTCAAATTCAAGCACAGACTTGGGCGCAAAGGTATGCGAAACAATCTTTCTCTTGCGAGAATGCTCAGCTCTGTCGCGAGTGTTGAAGAGACCCCGGCGGATCGACACAAAGGTATCATAAAAGTCACTATACCAAATTTACCAAATTAGCTTATCTACCCCAAACATGACCTATTGAATGAACATACGCCTTTAGGAAACCATTTCCATGTCCGTAGATGGTGTTGATGGCATCTGCATCGGCAACACTAACGTGGTTCGGCGCAATGCGAACTAAAACGCCCAACTTCTTGTGAACCTTGTCAACAATCTCATAGCGCTTTCCACGACGACATGTTGACATGAGCCAGAGATTGCTGAACTGTGCTGGGAAAGGTGCGGGGATACCGCGTAGATTGGAGTTGTTGATCCATGGGAGGATGTACCAGGCTACGAAAGCCACGGCGAGGGCGACAGGGGCCCATGGGGAGATCAAGAGTTCTGTGAGAGCCATGGTTTGTAGAGACTTGCCCAAGATTGAAACTGAAGGTTAGAGGATGATGTTTGAGGAGTAAAGGTGAGTATTTGTATCAGGATATATCTATTAGGTCGGATGCCAAGAATGCCCCAGACTTACCCCAGACGCGAACGTGAGTGTTGATGAGCTCCGAGGAAGCTTTTCTCTTTTCATGATGGTGCGATTTGCTCCTCGGCACTTCGATTAGGTGGGCCATGATTGGTCAATGTGTGCTCGCCTCCACTGTCATTGGATAGATTTCAATAGCTTACTGGAGATTCGAACGAGGGGTGCTTAATGAATCGTTAACCAAGATGCATCATTGCTACTCTATGCGCAAGTGATCTGCCGAATCCTTTGGTATTATGGTACGTCGTATTCAGCTCATTTGCCATCTCTAGGTGTTTGTTGCCTTTCGTCATTCGATCTGCTTGTCATGGGCTCGGCATTCCGCTACCTCCGATTGGTTCCCGTTCCGCGGAACAAAAACCAATCGGATTTGACATGAGCCTATATGCTCGTCTACAGCGCTCACGGCCACTGACTACGTTACCAACTGAGTCAGTACCCACAGATATCATAACGGCGTTCAAGGTAAGGTCACTCAAGGAGGATGAATCACCATCATTGAGTAAATATGCATGGCATTGTTGTATACATTACTCTATACCCGGACTGAACATGGATGGGTGCTCAGCTAAGTGGTCCCAAAAGTCTATCTCAAAGTTCCACGGCTCCAATTGGCATTGCAAACCCCAAAGATCCCCTTCAGATATCGTTTGCGAGACATCTAGACCTTGTATTGGGCCATTTTGTCGATCTTGGGCATTGAATCGTAGCAAGAACTTCTTGATAGTGCCAATAGCCCTCGATAACAGCGCATAGTTTGGCTCCATAGGTCGCACAATAGTCCCAAGATCCACGACTGTAACGATGATCCCCAGATCTCGTATAGTCTGGGCATCTTGGAGTGCATCGCACAGGGTTCGCTTTTTAAGCATTGCTATCATGATGATTCCTATTGCCGGGAGACCGTAGTGCGCTAGCTACAACGCGAATTAGCTGCAACAAGATATTGAATTATATGCAAGGCGTGCTTACCCTCCATTCAAAGCTCGTCCCTGTTGAACACACCAACTGATTCCTCAGGACAATGACTTCAACCACTAGTGATAAAATCTCTTGGGAAATAGCCATAAATGTCGTATCAGGGCTGGCTGGTGACTCCAGACATAGAAGGCGAAGCAGAAATAGGACATGGAGGTATCCAAGCCTTGTGCTGACGAGGAAATCTCGTTCCCAGGCTCCTTTGTTATAATTCTTCAAACTACCTTCCATTCGGAAGCGTTCTGGAAGCGCAGCCCATTGCAACTCGGCCCTCTGCTGAAGGTCACTTGCGGCTCTGGGTTAGCAACTGTAGTGTTGAATGGCTTTGCGATCCAGCTCACGTACCAGACCCTTTCATCCAAGTTTTCTCTGACTTCCTCACTAAAGATGCCGAGGATCTCTTCCTTTAGTGATGCGCAAACTGCAGTCCAGCGCGTTTCGGCCCAAATGGACATCCTGGAGTCGCTCTGCCAGCGTAGAATTTCGTGAGGATGATCAGGTGGAGAATTTGTCCCGTTTCCATCACCAACTGGCTCTCTTAAGGCCGAGCTCAGATGACAGAACTCCTTGCTCAGTCGTGGAGGACGCCCCAGAAAAATTGACCAGTTCTTGTCAGCAGAGTAGGTTCGGGCAAGGGCAGTCCTACGAAAATTAATCAGAAATTCGGGCAAGTCATTCGTGGGCCCCAATTTCTCGTGATAACCAAGTGTTGCAATCGAGGTGATTACATCGCCCAGCTTCCGGTACGAGTAATAGGCTAGAAATAAAGTAAGCAATAAAGGCGGAGTATCCTACTGGGTATTATACTTACATTGAACTCCAAAAACATATGAATAAGAGATAAAGTTTTCGTATTGGAACACTAATTGTAGGTCGTTAAGTGCATCCAGTGACAGGATTGCTTCGACTGCGGCATCGGTCAGCTTGACGGCCAACGCCATCAGTTCTTGTTGACGCGTGCCATCTAGGTAAAGAGGAGGGAATGGATAAATTTCAGATGATGCTCGGATGACGGCGCAGATGAGAAGGCCAAGGATCTCCAATCGTGTGTTTGAGCCTTGAACCTGTAAACAAAAGTCTTCTAGAGTCAGAGGAAACTGTATGGGTAAAGGGCGACTTGAGTTACGGAGTAGTAGCCTGGCATATGAGACGTACTGATCCGATCTGCCTTGGGTGGAAAGGGAATGAAGATCGTCTAGGGTATTGAGACAAAGATCTACCAAAGGTTCGGCGAGTGCTAGGTTGGCTCCTGTTGCTCGCCAGAAGGAAACAAGATCCTTAAACGCAGCAGTAGAAAACGATCCTGATAGGGTTTCTATGCACCCTGCCACTTTGGCTGCGTGAGTCTCACTCTCTAATCCGAGGGGCGACTCTAAGGCGAGAGATGGAGCTGTGTTATCTAGTAGAGTGCTAGGTTCATTAGTCGGGGCCTCATCCTCGGACAACTGGCTGAAGATAGCAGCATGACTTGATGCGCCGAGATAGCCCGGGTTGGGATAATTAGTCCTAGCAGGAACGGAAGATGGAGGGCTGATAGCAGCAACAATTCTCGTAGGTGTCACGCTGGATGGAAATTTGTCAGCGGTAGTTCTTGATTACCTATTTGCCATATGTATGCTTACGGTGATGAGGGCTCACGGCGATTCGTGAGGCTGGAGACAGCACGCCGTCGTTTTCGGGAAACTCGTGAAATACTATAAACACAACTGGCATCCTTTTGACTGGCATGGCAACGACCGCAAGCTGGTCTTGCGTGATCGCAAGATAGCTTGGATGTCCTGCACGGTTCACAGGCAGGCACTCTCGGACCTCTCGGCGGTGGCATTGCTTATACTTACGTACGTAGAGGCGGAAAATAGCATACGAGTCGGAATTAGATCCTTAATAGAGGTTGTCGGATATGGGTTCATGGGCCCCGCGATTCAAAATTCCGAAGCGCTGACTGGCTTGGCTTAGCTAGGATTGGAATAGTTAGTTTTGGTTGACCTTCCCCTCATTGAGTTTGATCTTCTGCGCCAATCTAAACGATAACGACGGCGGGGATTGGCAGCGTTGAGACAGAAATTCCTGCCAGCTCAAATTACAATGAGAATACAAATTCGATACCAAACTATAGTCATTAGAGCTGAATAGTTATGTCACAGTGGCCTACAGCATCTCAGATACACCTGAAGCTGTCTTGCTCCGCCATTCTTCAACAAGGCCATTGAAGTCACACAATTGATATGGCTCCATGATTTCCCGGTACCAAGACCTTTTCCGATGATATGGCAAGCCAAGATCGGACAAGAGGAGATCTACGTACGGAATACTGTCAAATACGAGGTCTGGACATCTTTCTCCTGCGCCACCTGTCTCCTTCGGTCGCCTGATTCGTTGAAACTCGGTGTGATGAAACGTTTCGCGCCGAAGAACCTCTATGTTAGGCGAGTGCTGTGAGTTGGTGATCAGTTGAGGAATCTTGTTGTCGAAAAACGCCGTGATCCAGAGCGCTTGGGCTTGCGCTATGATGGACGTGTGAAGAGTTAACTGTGCACCGATCACGCATAGATTTCTCATTCGTATAATATCAGGGTCGCAAGGCATCATGAACCTGTAGAGTCGATAGGGAGAGGAAGGATCCGTTGCTTCAACTGACAACTTGGCAGGTTCCGGGCCAATTGCTGCGGGTATTTGTCGAATTGCCTGAGCTCTGAGTACTGGAGCCTCACGGAAGATGTCAGCTCTCGCAACCGCCTCCAACCTGCGGTCGTTGGATCCAGAACCCGGGAATCCAAGACGATTTTCAAGGCCTTCTGGAAGGAGTTGTATATTTGGCCTCGTTTTCCAGCCGGTACAACAGACTACAGCGTCTGCTTTGATGACAGAGCCATCAGAGAGGTGAACCGAGTGTTCTGTCAACTTGGTAACCTGGGCCGCATGGGCTGTAATCTTGCCGCTCTGTGCTAAATCAAACCAACTCGTGCCATAATTATGAATGCTTAGAGAATTTCCCATCCAGAAAGTTGAAGACCATGGCTTCAAGGCAGAAGTGCCGGGGCTATTGTCGTACGCATTATACCGGGTTACTTTGTTGTCCAAGTAGCTCCAGAACAAACTCGAAAGCTTCCGTCCAAGCCATGTACGGCGGATCAGGACTCTTATGGGCCATGCAGACGGCCCATAGGGGTTGGGATCTAACCACGTGAAAAGTCGAGTTGCTGAGGCCATAGAAATGGATCTGATGAAACCTTGCATCTTAGCTGGCCAACACCAGCTTGGGCCTCCACCTGATGGCCTCATGACCATGTGAACTTTTGTGCCGAAGCGGGTAGTGGCGTTGTAGCAAACATCCCAAGCTGACTTGTTTCCGCCGATGACGATAATAGTCTTGGCGTCGGCCAGTTCCTCTACACGATGCTTGAGGTCTTTGGCGTGGAAGACATATCCCTTGAATTTCTCTTGTCCAAGCAGATGAGGCATGAAGGGCTCCGATGTCAACCCAGTAGCCACAACAATTTTTGAGGTAACAAGATCCCCGGACTGTTCAACCTCATGGCTAGTGTCTGGGAGATTCCCGGATCGTATTGTCAGGAACGAGATTTTCCAGTTCCCGTCGGGTCGCAGTGTAGCTGATTCCACCTTTGTCCTCAGCCGAGTCAACGGCGCCAATCCAAAGGCGTCACAGAAATCACAGAGATATTTGTGGACAACTTGACCAGGAATATGTTGGCCAGGCACAATACCGTACTGCTTAGGAAGGAGTGGAAAGTCGCTGAATTCGTAGGAGCCAACGATGTTGTTGGTCTTTAGCCCTGGGTAAAGTCGCTCGTTTGCCCAAGTTCCGCCGATAGACATGGCGTAGTCCAAGATACAAAGTTTGCTTTCGGGATGTAGCTCGCGATACGTCTTCGCCATCGCCAAACCGTGCCAACCTGTGCATTTCGCTAAATGGATACGAATGCTAGTCGGAAGCAATAGTACTTACCGGCGCCAATGATGACAAGATCAAGATGTTCCATTATGGATGACCAGCTTCAACTGAAGGGACAACCAAGGAATTTAGCTGGTGACTGAGTGACCGAGAAGTGTTATGAAGCGTGTGATGTAGAGTTTATCGTATCGTCCACGTCCGTGGACAAGAAGTCTGCAGCAAAGTGCATCTCAGGCACAAAATATAGGCAAAGAAATTCCGAAGTCCTTCTTGTTTCCCCTCCTTTCCCTATCTCAGACGCCATCGCACAAGGCTAACTGCTGACACGCTTTGATTCGACGCTCAATCCAAGATTACTGGAAGACTGAGCCTCTGTAGCTAAGCCTTGCGTGGGGAAACCTCCAATCGGAATTCATGTCGGATAGTAATTGACGAGATGAGGCTTCGGATATTGACTGTCTCGGATATTTCGGATATCGTATCTACCTCGAACCCCGCATAATCTGAACTGGGCTATCATTGATTCGCAAGTCGATAAAAAAGGCTGTCGTCACCCTAGCTGTAACTCATTTTTAATTAATGCTTTAGCAGTGAGAGGGCATTTTTACTTCTCCCAAGAACTACTCTTCCATCATCATGGGCAAAGACGCAGCTACCGTCTTGGATCTTTCCCTTTGGCCAACTGCGCAGGCCTTTGTGAATAGATGCACGGAGTTTTTGAAAGAAGTTGAAGATTTGTAAGTACCCTTTATCGATCAAGGCTGAGAACAGAGTATCAACAGCATATAGAACCAGTTCTGACAATGTCTCTTAGGACACCCGGGAAGGATCTCGAAGCAAGACTAAACAAGGACTACGGCCCAGGAAACCCACACTACGAGGCTTTCTGCTCCTACATCAAGCAAGGCCTCGAAGAGGGATGGGTTGCCGAAACAGAGTTAGACGGTCGTAAATACCGTCGCGGCAAGATCACGTTGCCTGTTCCTGAAACTAAGTACTTCAGCATCACGACCGTCTACATGGATAGTCAAGAGGAATATGCAGGCCAATATCATGCTCACCCTTACGGTGAGATTAACTGTGTCGTGCAGATTGACAAAACGGCAGAGTTGAAGGGGATGCAGGGCTGGCAAGGTGCGGGTTGGACCTCACCGGGGCCGGGTACGCATCATTATCCCGAGGTTCGTGGTGGTGCTTTGGTAGCATTGTTCTTTCTCCCAGCAGGTCGCATTTCCTATAACGCGAAGCCTGGAGAGCCACAGCCTCTCAGTGTTTAGTAAAGAGCCTATAGTTACCATGACGCTATTGGCGGCTGCAATGACTTAATCCTTCTTTGGAATCCAAGAATAATGTGTTAGAGTACAAAAACTGCACATATTGGATATCTGATTGTTATCTTGATTCCTTCTCTATTTCTATTTTGTGCTAATAAAGGTACTCTATAAGGTCTTTATCCTTTTTTCGATCTAAATAGCCTCCTATTAGAGCCTTGGTTATCAGTAAAGAGTAACCTAATGAGCATATTACTATTTAACACTTATCTTGTCGCCACGACTATGCTACGTCAATTCGGCAGAGCAATATGAATGGACGACTTTATCCCTCTGGATAAATCACTAAATTCCTACCTAATTCCAAGCCTACGCTTTGGGCAATTAATCTCACTATTCCTCTATTCCTCCCAACTTCTTAAATCCTAGGCGAAATACCTTCCGGAATAAATCAAGCCGCGATCACCATCCGCGATGAATTAGATCTCTTCACCTGCTTATAGCTCGCCTTCTAATCACCCTTGAAAGCCACCACTATCTGCCAGAGAACAATAACCGAAGACTCAACCAGAAACATATTCTCAAGGTTTGCCAATCCAGTGCTACATAGAGATATGCTGGGAGATGTCAAGATAAAAAGATTGTAATTGAAAGTCGCAATTAGAGAAATAAGTTGCATGTTATTCTGATATAGGGAAAACCGGGCAAACCGATGAAAAACCCTATCAGCTCCGCCATTTTCATCTCCCAGCTCCATCATCCAGACATGTCCATCCATAACCCGCTCTTTTTGCCTATAGCCAAACACCAAAGATCTTGATGTAAATAATCTTGACGATCTGAACCTCAACAGCATAGAGTAGTAACTCAGCCGCCAAGAATCCAACAAACGTCGGCGCTGGCTGAGCAAAGCTAAATGCAGGCCTAAAAGCAGGGATCCAGGGTAAGACGAAACCGATAGCCATAATGGAAGCAGTCGAGAAGACAAGGATCGGGGCCGCGCGGCTCTGAATGAAGGGAACCTTGGCTGTGCGAAGCAAGTGAACAATCAAAGTTTGTGTAAGAAGACTGTTGCAGACCTTAGTAATGCAATATAACTGAGACAGGATAATGCGTACCCTTCGAGGAACCAGTGTGTTTGTGCAAGCTTGACGTTATCGTCGGTAGTTCGGATACCATAGTAGAACCAGTTTAGAGAAAAGGTGCACATGTCGATGACTGAACTGGTGGGACCGAGGACGACGATAAATTTGAGGATATCTGCTTCTTGTTAGACCTACTTCAGAGAGCAATGGAAAGACGAACCTTTCGCGTTCCATTGTCGTGGTCGAACTAAATACTCCTGGTCCACACGATCCCAAGGAATGGCGATCTGGCTGATATCGTAAAGAAGATTCTGCGCGAGAAGTTGGATGCTCGTCATCTAATCCATGTTAGCAAACGCCCCTCAAGGTCTGAAATTGTGCATACTGGTGTATAAGGCAGCCAAGCACTAGCCGCCAGAATACTAAAAACATTACCAAAATTGGACGAAGCCACCATCTTGATGTACTTGATTGTATTTCCATGTGTAATTCTTCCAAGAACAACACTCCTGACAATAATTGACAGCCCTTTCTCAGTCATGATCAAATCAGCGCAATCTTTCGCCACGCCGGCTCCAGAGTCAACAGAGATTCCAACATCGGCGTCCCGAAGAGCACCGCAGTCGTTAATACCGTCACCGAGCATGCCGATGCAGTTACCCGCCTTTTGAAGAGAGAGAACGATCATACTCTTCTGCTTGGGAGTTACTTTTGCGAAAACACTGCATCGTTCGACGGCGAGATCGAATTCGTCCGAGTCTTCGAGGAGGGCTAATTCAGGTCCGGAAATGGCCTCGGCGTCGTCGTCTGTTGTCTCGGTGTTTTGGAGGAGTTCGAGAGAGCGGCAGATGTTCAGTGCGACGGGGAGGGAATCGCCGGTGAGAACCTTGACGCGCACGCCGAGTTCGGTGAGGCTTGCGATGGCGTCTTTGGCGTCGTCTTTTGGGGGATCGGAGAAGCTGATCATCCCCTCAAGAGTCATGTTCGTCTCAAGCATATCCAGCTCATCGACATAAGACTTGTCGAGATTCCGACTCGCCACAAGGAGAACACGATATCCCTCCATGTTCTTCTGCATGGCCAATCGTCTCCAACGAGACTGCATCTCAGTGCTGAGATACTCACTCTTGCCACCAGATCGCATAGACGAGCAGCGGGTAAGGACTTCGTCAAAAGCGCCCTTAATGATGAGTAGGTACTGCCCTGTGATACCGCGGACAATGCATCCTGATCGGCGGTTCTCAAAGTCGAATGGGATAACGCGGACTTGCTCGTAGTGAGCGACACCAACTTCGTCGCCGTTTGGGAGGTGATAGTTGATGATGGCTCTATCCATGTTGTTGCCGCTGTTGCCCTGGATATGAGAATCGATCTTTGCTAGCTCCATGATGTTGAGGTTGTCTTCTCCTTCGCTGTTGGTGTACTTGTGCACCGAGAGCTCGTCCTTGGTAAGAGTTCCGGTCTAATATCATCAGTGACTGCACGATAACACAAGAAGAGAAATATTCATACCTTGTCACTGCACAAGACAGTCATAGCTCCGAGATTCTGAACGGAGTCGAGGCGCTTGACGATTGCTTGCTTCTTGGACAGTTGGTGCGCAGCTCGAGCGAGATTGGCGTTGACGATGGCGGGTAGCATCTCGGGGACAAGACCAACTGCGACACTGATACTGAAGAGCGCTGCATTCTTCCAATCTCCTGTAACCTTGCCTGAGATGCAGAGGACCTGAAAGGTTAGTTAAATTCGGGGAGCGACTCTTGGAAATACTTACGATGGGAACCATGACGACCATGAATCCGATGAGCATCCATGTAACGTTGAGAATGCCCTTCTGGAAGGCATTGGGCTGCCGCTTCTTCTCAACTTCCTTGACCATAGTAGCGATCATTGCATCTGGAAATGTCAGCCCAGTCTTCTCACCAGCTTCACTGAAGACTTACCATCACCAGTCCGAAGAACAAGACCAATTCCATGACCAGAAACAATATTCGTCCCCATCAGCGCGACATTACTAAAGTCGAAGATAGAGAAAGCCTCCTTCGCATCATGAGGTCCTGCATCCTTCCCCACAGGTTCACTCTCACCCGTCCAAGCAGATTGACTGATCCTCAAGTAAGACGACTCAAGAATAAGACAGTCAGCTGGAACAATTGCACCAGGAACCAGTACGACAACATCTCCAGGGACGAGGTCGGTCTCGAGGACCGCGCTCTCAGTCCAGGTAAGTTGTAGTTCGTCGGTGGAGGTTGCGGGTCGACGGACTCGGATCTTGGGGATGATGGCAGATTGAAGACGGAAGATGGCGACGCCGCTTTGGAATTCTTGCCAGAAACGTACAGCGACGGAGATGACAATCATGACCATAAGCACAGCAAAACCTTCCTATATCACCAGTCAGAAAAGTCCCTTGCCAGCACTGTCTACTTACCCAACTCGGATCTGGCATCGCAACATTGAGAATCGCCAAAAACACCAACAGAATATTAAACGGATTCGGAATGACACTCAACAACAGCATGAACCAAGACTGAGGCTTCCTCGAAGAGACAACATTCTCGCCCTGAATGCGTCGCCTCTTAGTCGCTTCAGCCTCAGAAATACCGTCGTGACTAGATACCAGATAACCAAGCGCTGTATCAGGTGCCATGAAAGCAACCCAGCGAAGAACATCTTCTGGGGTGTTCTTGGTTGCCCGTTCTGGGTTTAGTTGCCATGCTGCTTTGCGGGCGCGGGAGTTGCCGGTGCGTAAGCCAAGACGGCTAAGGAGAGGTTTTTCGACGCGAGCCATGGTGTTGACATGTGTCGACCGTTCGATTCCTCTGCGATTTTGAAGAAATCTCCAAGTACGTCAGTATCATTTTAGAATTGTGATGATGGTGTCGTACTGTTCTGTGATAGGGTCAAGGTGGATCAAAGTCTGCAGCTTCAGACTTTGCGATTCCTCTGAAGAGGAGAAGTTCCAGCGAATTCTCCAGGATTGCGAAAGCTTGAGAGACTGAATCAAAAGTTTGGTTCATCGAATTGGACGAATGCGTGATGTTCTTTCGTGAAAGTTTGTAAAAGTGCGAATGGGGGAGCGACGATATATACAACTTAATCAAATCATGAACTTAAACCTTCTCCTGATTAACACCCAAGAAAACCTAAACGAAAATCTTTTCCAAACTAAAACAAGCCAAGTGGCCATGGCACAAGGCACATAAACATGTGCAAATGTGCCTGTGGGGTGACTCATGCCGAGAGATCCATCTAATAACCTCTCGTATACGGTATAATGGAATGTGCCGGATATCCTTGGCGACGAGCCATATAAACCGGGAAATATCTCATAGCCAAGAACTCAGGTACTTGCATGCAAGAACAAAACAGAGCCGAGTTCCGATTGACAAGGGAGAACTATTGAGGATTTGGTCATTAATCTACATTGCAGAAGTAGGCGAACTCTGACAACAGTCGACCGATGGACATCATGACATATTCTTTGCGCTTGTGTTTTGACTGAAGTTTTTCCCCACGCTTCTCAACCTCCGAAGTATCAAGATCAACTCACCGGTAAATTAACTCATTTATTGATCTAACAGTTTATCGTTGGGAATGAATAGACTTATCATGCCAAATTACAAAAACACAGCCTCGCGGACAGTGCCGTGATTACCATTTCGACGATCAGGCACTGCACAGCCCCCTCAGGCTAACTACCGACGGTGACCGACCTCCCTTTTTCGCATTTGCGTTTTCTTAATGATTACAAAAACGGCACGTTGAGAGCCGAAGATGTAGGTATCAATTACCGCATCATACAAAGTAGTCCCGTTGGGCCTTGGGTCTAGACTCTGGGCGACGCGTAAGCCACTAATAAGGGAGCGAGCGGGTAGACAAGTCGCGTTATACCCGGCGTACATGCAACCATGAGGTATTATACAAGACCCGAGCCAAGATCGAGACTGGCTTTACGGCCAGAGTGCCTCTTTGCGCCAGCTGTTTTGGGCAGCGTCCCAAGTGTAGTTTAATCGCTGGTGCAGACGATCGGTAGAAGCCTGCCAGAACTCAACGGTCGTAGGCGCAACCGCGTATACTATCCAACCCTCAGAGCTCTGCTCCTGTTTCTCAGAATCATGATTTTGCACGGCTTCCGCCATCTTGGCTTGAAGCTCATGCGGGTCATTAAGTGGTTCGCTTTGCTTCGACACCTTGGCAGTGATCTTGGCCATAGCCGATCGAGCCGCCCAATCCTGATCGCATTCGTTTCTGGGCAAGGCATTTGCTTTTCCTCGGAGACGGATTTGACGGCCTATTTTAGGCCAGTAGAAGGTAAGCGCCACATTGTTGTTTGCTGAGATGTGTCGTCCCTTAGGACTGTCGGCCTTGATTGCAAAGTGCCAGCCGCGGTGATCGACGTTTTTGAGGATCAGAACCCGAGCATCGGGACATCCTTGTTCATCGACTGTTGAGAGTGTCATGGCGTGCGGCTCTGGGACGTTCGCTGCGATGGCTTCATCTAGCCATGCCTCGAATGCTTGTTGCGGGATTTCTGGGAATCCATCGAAATCTGTTTTGGGGAATGAGGCCCCCTGTAGAACAGGAAGGGCCCTAAGCTTTGCTTGGAGTCCGTCGCTTGCCATTATATCAAATATTGATCTGAACTCTCACGGTCGCGGTTGTATGATATTGAGATGAGGTGTTTTAATTGAGGTATCTGAGGAAGATTCGAGCTGTTGAGTCACGATCTGATTCTGGAGATATCATAGGCGATCAGCTAATCCGTATCTGTGATTCATTAAGCAATCCGGTATCGGACTTCAATATCCGTAAATAGATGCATTCTATAACAAGGAAAATGGATTGAATCAATTTTGAAGGCACTCACTTCTCTTTAAATAAATGGAGATAAGGCTGTTTACACTTCCTGAGTGAATTATAATAGGACGTTCAAGCCTGAATATTAATTTTGATCTGGCATCCATTGAGTATTGACTCTACAAGTACGGTAACAGCCACCGTAGCCTTGAAGACGTAAGTAAAGACACATACACGTATGCATGTTTAATTTATTGCTCAATCTTGACCTTGAGCTGAAGACTAGTCAGGCGTGATTTCCATGAGAAACATCTTGACGAAGGGCAAACTTCACGTAAAGGGCAAGTGAGATGCAGTGGGCACTTCAAGCCCCCTCTTCATATTAGAAATATGTCCTTCAGGACAGTCTATCTATTATCTGTTTTTAGACTTTTATTTGTGCTGAGTTTCATTTCAGCGCGTTTCTGAAACTTGAGCTTAGCAGAGACTGAGCAAGCCATGGCGCTGTATTATCAAAAAGACAAATCCTCAGTTTTCGGGCCACTCCAAGTTCAACCTTGGGCTTAAAGATAATTTGGGAATAGTCTTGGCTTTGCCTTTAGTCACTGCTCCACAAGCTTGCGAAGAGAAGATTCGACTTGACTTTCCTGATCCCCAAGACGACCAACTTCCTTTCCCTACAATCCCAATTAGTTCTGATCACCCTTCTCTCACATATTTCAACTTACATTCACGATCTTGACGACGGTGGGAACGCCATTAACGTTATACGGCGCAAGGCGATACTTGTTGGGAGGAGTACTCCTCCACTCCTCGCGCGATCCCACGCGGACGATATGAGCGGTAGGGTCAGAAGCGCCGCCAAACACGGCATTCAGAGCGGGCAGCGCATCGCGACAGTCAGGGCACCACGAAGGCTCGCCTGAAGCGAAGTAGACGACGTAGTGAGTGTCGTCAGTGGAGGTTGGTGGGGTATCAGCATTGATGAGAGGCATTTTGGTGGTGTTGCTGAGAACAGTCTTTGAAGCTGGATATGATGGGGAATTGAGTTGATGGTGAGTATGTTGAGGGATATTGTGAGATTTAATGACTCGCAGCTAAAGCTCAATCGTTGCGATATGTCAGCGAAGATTCTCGACGGGCATGATAAATCGCAAAACTCAACATGCCGCTTGCTGACTCAGACAGTGTGGAGAGTTTAATAATACATGGTTATACTGGAAGCTTTTGCGGGAGGACACAGTGCGTTTTTCTGCTTCCGAAAAGATAGCGGGGCTCATCGTATGACGAAAAGTCTGGGTCGATGTCGTGACTAGGAGAGGCTGCAGGTCATCAATGCGCTCAGTCCAGCATAAATGAAATCTGGAAATACTCCTACACTTGGCTTACATGAAAAAGACGCTGAACTCCTTCTCCATGTACCTATAAACAGTCAAGGACAGAAGATCTTACACCTTAAGCCTAGTACATAAGTTTTCTCGTGGACGCCTTAACATGATGTGATTAACAGGAACAAGTGCTTCAATCCGTTCGAATTGTTCTATTTTGTTACTCATGCTCTGGAGTCACTAGAATGACTGAGGATAAAAAAAATGTTTGTATTCGAGACAAGTTCGTTTCATTCGGTCATTGAGACAGCGCTGCTCAGCGCAACTGCCCACGATTTACATGGTATATCATAACTCATAATCCCCATCACTTCAAAAGTCTCCAAGAACCAGTCTCAGCCCAGAGTCGCGCGTACCACTGATGCAGCTCTGTCATCCATCCAGGCATAGGTCCCTTGTTACCCGCAACCTTGCCCTCGCTGGAGAACAAAACGCTCTTGAGTCGCAACTCTACTTCCTCATGCGCCTTGTCGATTGTGGCGCTGATCTGGAAAAGACCATCTGAGGAGCGCGGGGCCTGGTTGCGTGGTGAGTCGCCGCAGCGCACGGTGATGGAAGTAGGGGTCTTTTCAACGACCTCGAAATGATCCGTGATAGCAGTGCCTCTGTCGTAGTTGCTAGTGGAGAGCTGTTCATGATCCCAAAGCTGCTGTTCAGTCTCGGGGCCTCTCCACTTGAAGTCAAGATATCGACGCTGAATAGCGTATCCTAAACCGGTGAGCCATATCTCGTTTTTGAGGTAAAAAACCACTTACCCCAACCGCTCCAAATACCACGGCAAAACTCCAGAGTCAAGTCACTGTTATTCTGGAGCAACTCAGGACGAATCTTGCTGAAAGGAATGCGCTTGATGACGACATCTTGCGTAGCTGGGTTTCCGTTGGGATTAGCCCTTCTGAAGAGCCGCGAGGACCAGATGGGGTCGTTGGCTGGGAGTGGGGAGATGACGGGGTTCTGAGAGGCGAGGTAGGCAGCGGCTGTGGAGGTGCCCAACAAGCCTGTGAAGACTGTTTTTCTGGCCAAGCGGAAGATGCCCATGGTGAGAATTGAGTGGTTTTGACGTGGGGTGAGGTGAGCTGAGATGAGGTGAAGTTTTGAGTGAGGATGAGAGATAAGAACGCGTCGGCAATGTTCGGTGGATAATTCATGCTTGTGAGTGGATAAATGGACGGCTTTTAATTGGTCCGCTCGAAATGCATCATGCGACCAGCTGCATTATTATGCATAAATGTGGCTGGGAATAGCATCAAATCACATGCCACCAAGACATCAATTTATCATGCATTTAATGTCATATCATACCGATAAACATTCCGACCAAACAATATTCTATTGCATCTTATATAACCTTACTCAACCATAAGTGGATTCACCCGGTTTGTGCCCTACCCTGTATCTACTACCATTTCCCTTCCTGATCAAATTTGACTAACTCCCCACTCAGCACCGCATGCTGAAGAGCCTGACCAATGTTATAACTTGCATTCCTCCCTCAATTGGCACAGGGATGGGTTTATTCTGAGGACCGTCTCTATAACTAATTAGCTTTCAAAGCAAAAGGGAGTTTGTGCAGGGATATTGTCCATATTAAATGATTATCAAAGCGGGTCAAAAATCCAAAAGCAAAGTCAAGTACTATTCTATAACTTAAGATTG
>PVQB02000763.1:0-29431 GCA_002980475.2 Fusarium beomiforme | reverse complement strand
TTCTCACACAAGGGGGGGGAGGGGTGTGGCCTGTAATCGTGAGCGATCAAGGAGTAGTGTGTGTGTGTGTGTGTGTGTGTGTGTGTGTGGGAGGACAGTGGGCAAGGCCAGAAAGCTTTGTACATAGGTAGACAACTGATGAATCCTTAAGACGTTGTATAAGTGTGTGTAAGAGTGCGTTTAGGTGTGGATGAAGCTGATAAAGGAGGAGAGTGGCCCAAACTGGGTATGGCAAGACGTTGAACGCTGAGCGGAAGACTTCACGCGTGTAGGCAAGACAGAGGCTCACACACAGACACATGCTCACCCGCCGCCAACAAGCGCGTAAGATTATTAAGAACGTGAAATGGCAGACAACGAATTCGTGAAGTGATGGGATGGACGCCTTCGGGTTCGGGGATAGACCGGTGAGCTAGGGTGTAGTGCTATGGAGCTCTCAGCCGAGTCTTCTTCTTGTCGTAGATCCTGGCCAGGTCATCGCCAGGTTGGGAAAAGCAAGAGAATCGTCAAACGTTGGAGGAAGACGTGGGTAGGCACAATACCCTGGCCGGCGGCCATTTGATAGGTGAGGGCTGTCTCAAAGAAAGAGTATTCAATTAAACCATATCCCATAAACACAAGCTTCTGACCAACAGAACAAGAAGCGGGAAGAAGCAACGTGTGAAGCATAATAAGCCGTAGGATAAGACAAAGGAGGAGCTCCTTTCCTGTCCTGTCTTTCCTCACAGTATATGGTTTCCTCGTATTCTTTCGTTTGATGCTGGATTTACCTTGCCGGAAGAACTAGCTTCCAGGGCTGGATGTGTACTAAGACCCGTAAATCCGTCATTGCCTTTCTTTTCCTGCTTCTACTATGCTGCGTAGAAGATTGGCCATGTCCTCGTGAACTCTGAGCAATGGAAGAGCTCAGAGCCAGTGAAGATGAGGTCAGAAGATGGGGTGTGCCCTGGCAGCGTCCACTGCTAGGTACTGTAAAGAGGAGAAGGAAGAAAATGTCGCGCACGAGCTAGAGAGATAGTCCATCTGAAAACCATCAAGTTGCCGTTTTCATAGGGTATCTGTGTCTAATCTAGAAAGCGCAGCGCGCCAAAAACCCATGCACTTTGATGGCAATGGCTTACTAGGCTAGGTTTAAACTGGAGAAGGTCGAGGGAGAGCTGCAATAGGTCAGACATTTCTCCCGAAAGGAGTCCACTTGGTGGGTTGGTCACCTGTTAAAACAGATCCTCCCCAGACAAAACCTGGTCAGGCCAGGCCAAGCCTAGAAGCCCAAGCTCTGAATTGTAATATTAATGTGCTGGTGCTAGCATTATGCTCAATCCGGGACGGGACAGCGGCAGCAAGGAATCGTAATAACATAGAATAAGATCGACTGACGAGACACGGATCAGATGCAGAGTATGCAACAGTAGCAATTACGACGGCATGCCCGGTCGCTCTTCAAAGCAGGGGTCTATGATGACCCTAGTGCTTGATGGAAAGGAACTCCAGTGACCAAGGATGATTATCGCCGACCATGAGCGAGTCGACATTAACTTTGGGGTCTGCTCCATCGACGGAAAGTGAAAATGACACCGAGGCATGGGTGGCAGCGACGCGCGAGGATACCAATGCAGCTTATTAGCCCGAACATAAGAGACGTTCAGCTTCAGCCCTGGGCGGATCAGCCCGGGGCCTCATCTATCTTTCTTTGATTCACACTCTTCTTTCCTTCCCGAGCATGAAACTCTGATACACGGAGCACTTCAAGGTCAAAGCCTGACCGGAAGGCGAGATCCGGGAGCTCAGACTGTCTCAAAGGGAGGATAGGGCGGAGACGGGAGAGTGAGAAGGGAGGGGGACTGATGAACAAGGCTTTGGTTGTTTGATTCGCTCAGCCTTGTTCTTCATCTCATGCCCTAACCATGGCTCCTCCCTTGCCTGTCGCGTCTCCCTGCCTCGTTGTGCTTGCTTGCCTCGTGGTCCCAGGATGGCACAGCCTAACTCGTGTAATAAACCAAGTGCCTCAGGGTGTTAAAGGATCCTCATTTTAACGAAGAGAGACATGGGCCCTGAAGGCATCCCTGTCTTTTACATCTGTTCGCTCCTCCAAGAGCCCAAGGCCCCTAGGCCAAAGCCATTGGGCGGCATGGCTTGCGGGCCAAGGTCTAGTGCAGACAAAAATCGTGGCCTGTGGAGATATGTCAACTTGCAAGCCCAGTTCAAATCAGGACGGAGAAGCGAGAATTTGTGGTGGCTATCTCACTGCAAGAGACCCCCGTGCACGTGGTCCATCTGAGCGTTTTTTTTTTTTTTTTTTTTTGAGTTATGCGAATATGTGACATTGCCGAGGAAGATTATGAGATGCATGTTGACTTCATTTTGACCAGGCACATTGTTCATTTTGAGGCACGTTCACGATGATCTCTTCCGTTTGATCGTAATGATAATAGTTTCGTGGGTGCCGTCCCTTTATGCCAACGAGTCACCATGTCGAACGAAGACTACCACTACCTCTACTACCAATATATCAAACCCCTGTCCTCTCTCACACTTCTGTACCATGATGACATGGTGCTCGGGATGCCGCAACTGGAATGACGGTGGGTCAAAAAATTGCAGCCATGTCATCCTATCCCATATCTTGAAAGACATCGACGGATGTGAGCTGCCATGGTACGGCGCCCAGTAGCATTTTGATGCCTCGTGTTGCTTTGCCATGGCTTGATTGTGGATGAGACGAAGATCGACCGCTACTCTGAGTAAGGTAGAACTGGGGCTTGCCAGGCCCTAGACATATCGAGAGGACAGGTCAAGAACAGAGGCAGGCTAGTGGAACGGCCCTTTCTGGAGCCAGTTTGACAGCCGCCGCCTGCCGCCCATGGCAGCATGGCCAGTTACCATTCCGCCCCTAGTCCATCCCATCAGCATCCATGTCTAGCATCCATGGCATTGGCGGCGTATGTTCCCTTGTCCATGTCGCGGTTTTTTGCAATGGTCCTGCTCTTCTGAGCGACTGATGGTAAGTTGTGAGAGGGATGGTGATTGCTCGAGTAGCATTCTCATTTCTTCACCATTCGTATCCAAGCAACAGAGTCGGGATGAGGGATCAGCATCTTGGCCGGGTTCAGATGGGGACGGTTAGTGCAATCTCCGGAGTGTTCAATCAGTGGACATGCAGATGTAACTAACATCACGAGCTTGCCCCAGATATTTTTTTTTTCATTGGGCAGCAAAGTGTCCCCATTCTGTCAATGTTTGTTTGTCTCTATTGACCCTGAGCAAAGCTGTGATGCGACAGATGAATGCATGGACAGTGAGCGGGCAGAGGGAGATGCAAAGGCAGACGGGGAGGGGGAGGAAACCTGTGGCGCGCCATAGACGGTCCAATCCGTCTTCCGGGTGTTGATCCAGTTGGCCAGTTTGACCATGATCCCTGACGCCGGTCTTGAGTAGGTTGAATGCAATCTGATGGTGTCTACTATATGTTTGCTTCGATGTTGTATGTCTTTTGAGGTGGACTTAGCAGAGTGATAGAGGACAACAACAGTGAGTCGATGACGTAAACAGGAAAGGGGAGGGAATGGAAACCCTCAGGTCCCAGATCCAATTGACGTGAATTTCAGTCCAGGCGAGCATCAGAAAGGAGCTCACAACGGCGGCACTTGCTACGGGACCTGAAAAGGTTGTTCACTGGCAACAATCAAGGCAGGTACGACCTACCTACCTCATATCTGCCCACATCGATCTGGACTCACCAGGGAACTCTAGGCTCCGGGCGCTCCTTGTAGGAAGCAGTCAAGCTTGACCATAAACAGACAAAACACAAAAAAACGAGGCCTTCCAAGTGGGAAGATGATGACGAGAAAGGATCGCGGCCGCTCGGACAAGATCTACTACCTACCTAAGGTTAGGTAGGTACGATGTATGTATCTCATACTTGCTCATCTCATGACAAGAGCATCATGCTGGTGCGTTAACTTAGCATAACATCCATTGTCATTTCCTAAACGCCCAGTGCAGAAAGTTGCATGTAAGTGGCCAAAACTGTCCAATCGCTCTGCAATTCTTTGCTTCGATATCGATATTGAATACATATGCGCCTCGGATAGTGTTTGGTCAATGGGTTGCTAATCAAGGCGCTCAGGGGTGGGTCAGCCATTCAGTCAATCAATCAATGATCAGTCAATTGATGCCCTGCACTCTCAGGGGTGTTCCTTGATGTGCTGTAGGTTGAAGGTCTCTCTTCTCACATGGGCGCCTCTGCCCCTCGCGCTGCCCGATTGAGACAGATCTGATCAGCACTACAGATACACTACGATGCACTGCGATGATGTTGTTTATGTATAATCTTTTCGCCTACCTTGTAGTGAGTCCGTAGGTAATTATTAAACTTAACATTGTGCTTTTGTAGCGGGATCCACCTTATCTATGATTTGTTGAGCCGTCAGCCGCGCCGTGCCGTTGTGTATAGCAAACCAACTGACTTACATACATACCAACATGGATACTGTAACTATTCAGCTCGGGCTACGGATATTTCATTTCATAAACATTGTACGACGCATAGGTATACCTGCGTTGTAGTTACGACCCAAATCCTTGAGTCTCATCATATTTGAACAGATTTAAAGTTACTTCCCTGTTCTGCAGCCACTCTACCTGCTGCTGATGTTTATTGTATCTTGTTGTCGACAGTAGGTATGGTACCTCACCTTAGTACTATGCAAGTATCTACCTTGTGGAGATGACCTAGCAAAAGACTGTTGGTTTACTGCTCAACTCCCCCTGGCCCTTTGCTTCTCGCTAAACTGGTTTGAGCCTGGTACGGGCTTCGGGACGTTTTTCTCTCCAACGAGGCTTGAGCTCTCCGCCTTTCACGAATCGTCTCTTACCGCCGCCATTAGAAAGTCTAAGGGTCGGGTGGATACAAAGCTACCTTAAGTTCCCTTACTCAGTAAGAAGTAAGCTAGCTGGGGTGTGGACGGAACGGAGCGCGTGTCGATGGTCTACTGTACATGCCTACCAACCTTCTCCTCTAATGCCACCGCTGCAGCATAAGGTACTTGGGTCCGGATACGCAGGCTCATTCTACCCATACATTGGCTGGTTCAGACACAGCAAATTAATTGCCTTGGCAACTCATGGTCTGTTTCACTCGTCTCAATAAAGACGCTCACTCTCTCACTGCCTAGCGATTATAACAGGATATGCCCCAAGACTCCATGCCCTCGCTCTGTTTCTTGTCTCGTCTTTAAGCGCCGTGAAAGGCTCTACTCGCAACCTGATTTGCGGGCCTCAAACCCCTGCTTCTGCATTGCATCTGTAGCTGCAGCTGCATATCCCACGCTTTCTGCTGGGAAATCCGGCCGCAGATCAAGAGACCCTCGGTTATGCAGGTCGAACCACTCCCAACTGCATCCCATTCCCGCTCTGCTTCTGCTCGTTGACATCAGATGGTGGCGTTTTGTCCACCTGAATGTCACTGTCACTACAATTATACCCGTCAATCAACCACTCGTTGCTGTAACGATAACTTTCAATTCAATTGATGCTCTATTGATTAATCAATCTGCAAGCAGGCCATAGAGAGTGATGGTGATTTGTTATCTGTCAGCTCTCTGATGCCATGATAACTAATCGGTATCATAAACCTTGCACGGGCTTCTTCTTGGAAATATCTCCGCTCGGTCAAGACTTTACGTATTTCAGCCGCCTGGATGAATGGCAGCAAGATGCTCTACCCAACCAGGCCATCCGTCGATTACTGACTGCACTGTTATCGTGGAGAACCACACATTCCTTTGAATAAATTGGTTGCAACTCTTCACTGAACCACCAACAATACTAACTGCCGGGCCTGATTCTGCTTGCGCAATACTCAACGTTGCTTTTTCTCCATCGCGGAAAGTTAACCCAGATATACGCAGGCTTCCGTATAAAACCCACGACCGTAGTTACTCCGTTCCGTGTTGCTCTCCATCTTCATCTTAAAATCTCGCCCGTCCCTTGTTCACCGTCGCCGGCCATTGACCTAAAAATTTCTCTCCCCTGCTCTAGACCCATCAGCCTGCCCTGTGAGTGTGCACGCCACTTCTGACCTCCCCCGGAAAGTATTGTGCCGATCATTATCGTGCCTGGTCAAGCCAACTCGATACTTGTCGTCAGCCAGATGTGCTTGTAGCCGTGCATCCATTGTCAGCCCTGTCCTTGTAGAACATGTTTGCTGCCGCTGCTGTAGTAGTAAGAATAGTAGTATTCGACATCCCATTCAGTACTCCCCTGGCCGTTGAGGTTTCCACATCTATTTCTCATCAGCCACTTGAAGCTAAACCAGAGTCGAAAACTGGTGGGTGACATGACTGCAGTAACAATATGATACGAAGGGGCAGTTCAAGCTATCTGGAAATGTCTCTCGCTCACCAAGCCTCTGGCATTGCCACAGGGTCATCCCCTTCAATCTCCCAAAGGTGGCTCTTCATCGCTTGACAATGGTTACTGTTACAATGGTTAGCGTTGCTATGAGCTTAGTACAACCCAACCCTAGCAGCCTAGCGGCAACGGATCAGACTGAGACTGGGATCGTGGACGCCCTGGCTCGTCAGCAGAACAAGATCCCGACTGCATCGGGTAGATCAAGCTCACTACGGCCTGACTGCCCCTTCCTCCCTTCTCAGTCTGTCTTTATGCTGCTGCTGGGATTGAATATCGTTGTCGGAGGCTCCGGGGGTAACCTACCAACATCCTCATCACATAGCTCGTGGGCCAAGCCAACGCGTTGAGGCTGATGCTTCACAGACTTGCCATAAACGATGGCCGTCTTGAACACCTCCGTAATACTTCGGTGAATGGCGTTACACTATTTGCCAGCCTGATTAGCAATCCAGGATTCCTAATCTAGATTTTGGAGATGAGGCTCCGCAGGTGACTGCCCAAAGGGCGCCCGCCACATGAAACTGATCTGACTTACGAAATCTTCAACAGTGCACCGTGTAGATCGGAGCACAACCGGCTGAGAGTAATCTGGCTGTTTGCCCTTGGGCTTTGTGTATACTCGGACAAGGTTGAGTTTGTCCCACATGGCCTCCATCAGCTCATCAATGTTCCATCCGTGCTCAGAGCTGATAGGGACAGCATTGGGAATTCGATAAAGCAGATCAAGCTCCTCAATGCTGATCGAATCAATCTTGTTCAAGCAATAAACAACAGGGATGTAACTATCAAATTAAATTGTTAGCAAACCATGCTCATCTCAACTTCAGAAGTACGTGTGTTTGCCAGTGTCCTTCAGCCTTACCTTCTACTTTTTGCCTCAAGGACATCGATCAGGTCATCAACAGTAGCATCGCATCGGATTGTAATGTCTGCAGAGTTGATGCGGTATTCGCTCATGACAGCCTTGATCTCGCCATGGTCGATATGTGTCAGGGGTACGGTGCTGGTGATATTGAGGCCACCCTTGTCCTTTTTTCTGAAGGTGATGTTGGGGGGCTCCTTGTTGATGCGGATTCCGAAGCCCTCAAGTTCCGCCTCGATCACCCGCTTATCCGTCAGAGGCTTATTTACATCCAGCACAATGAAGATCAGATGGCACGTCTTAGCGACTGCAATGACTTGTCGACCTCGACCGCGACCATCCTTGGCACCCTCAATGATACCAGGAAGGTCGATAATCTGCAAGGGGGCACCTGGAGAAATGCATGTCAGCCACAATGTTTGACGCATGAGGGAGTCGCCTTCTGGGGGTGGTGATGGTGGGATTGAGGATTGGGCATCAAGTCGAGAACAAGAAATATCCGCACCACACTGCACCTGTTGATCAAGGTGGAGGTGGAGATAGAGGCGAGGGGGGAATCATATCACAGAAGACTAACCGTTATAGACAACTTGACCAGGCACAGAGGTCAGGGTAGTGAATTCGTATGCGGCAGCCTCCGAGTGTTGGCCTGTCAGTCTGCTCATGAGCGTACTCTTGCCCACTGAAGGGAAGCCAATGAAGCCAATGCTGGCTACACCAGTTCTTGCCACATCGAAACCAGCACCGCCGCCACCTCCTCCGCCGCTGGGAGTTAACAGTTCGCGCTTGAGCTTGGCCAACTTGGCCTTAAGTTGACCCAAATGGAACGAAGTCGCCTTGTTCTTTTGGGTCTTGGCCATCTGGTTACACAGGTTAGAACCGATTCTGTTTATCCATACAATAAAATCTCCAGCCATTGCTCATCGACTATCGTCCTCTCGATAGCGTTGATTAGGGAAGATTCGATTGGATATCACGTACTTCGGCCTCAATATCTTTGATCTGGTGGGGAAACCGATGTTAACAAAATTGTTCTGGGTCACATCGTATGGTGAGAAAACTACATGCCTTGTCCACTGTAGTCGCCATTATTGCGGTGCAGTTAAAGTAGCTGTCTCGGATCGATATTCGTCTGTTGTCTGGCCTCAGATCTCGGTCGGGTTCGTGGCCAAATTCGTGGTTAAGGCACTTTTGGTGATAAATTGCAAAGAAAGTTGAAAATGGCGGGGCACGACAGAAAAAACTTGCTCCACATCTACGTCAGCCAGATTGACTTGTTACAGCCAATCAGACGTTTTGTTGATTTGCTTCTATGTGGGTGATCTACTGTAAATAAACGCATGAAACAGCAATGCATATTTAGTCGTTATCACGACGAAATTGGGGCTTGACGTTTTTGAAAGTTTCTTTACTTGTTACATGTAGTCTCTCAGACGCAAAACAGAGTCTGTATACTGACACAGAACAAGACTTTACCCCAGTTCTCCTTTCTTCTCTATAGAAATATCAGTCATGCTTCATAATGGCAACATCGCGAACACCTTGCGCAACCCTCAACATCACCTGCTGATCTTGATAAACAATCATCCAACTGACTGCAGCGTCATGACCAGATTTTCGTAATACAGACCGTACAGTATTTCCAATCCAACACTCATGAGTAAACCTCTGCCATCTAGCAACTGCCGTCCCTAGCGTGTGAAAGTACCAATTCATGCATGCTATAAACTTATACTATATCTGCGCCGCCTATGATCATTATGCTAACAAAGAAAACTTGACGCAATAATGCAACAAAGTATGTTCAGTGGATGCTTGGAGACACAAACTGTCAGTGGGCCGAGTTTCCGTTTGTGGTTCCATTGATGCCGTTTACAATGGTCTCGTGCCCAGCAGTTAATGTTGTCAAGCTTTCGGAGCCAGGGGTCAAGGCTTTGATCATGCCATTCACGGGGGCTCCTCCTGATGCCATTGACTTTTGGCTGATTGGTGATGAATGAATGCCATTAACAAGAGGCGGACTGAGATGGTCGTTGATGAGATGCTCCAGACCTTGTTCCAAACAGATTCTGGTATAATCTGGATCGTCCGGGAATACCTGTACCAGCCCGCGTCGAGGAACCTTCTTGTCAGGAAACGGCGTACTGCTTGTTTGTGCAATTTGGGGTTTGTCCTCGCCAACAAAGACTCCATTGAGGTAGTACTTGCATCGTGGAGCAAGTCTGTTGTAGCGAGCAGAATCCGGATCTTGCTTCCACTTCTGGCATGTCCCCCATCCCCTGCTTTGTGCTTCTGTCTCCAAAAGCTCACGATATTCAACCTCGAGGTGAATTTGCCGAAGATGGGGTATGTTGGGGACCGTATACATTAGATCCGACACCTATTCTCATGTTAGCTTTGAAACGAGTTGACAGTTTTGATTGGTAAGTACCTTAACGAAGAACATGTCCATATTGAGGAATTTCTCCCAAGCCTCTGTTTTTAACCGCTGCTTTGTCTGAAAACCTAACTCGGAGGGATCCTCGTCGCCGTAATATTCCGGGAGCTGTCTACCGAGATCCCATAGCTTGTCGTCGAGAAGAGAGTAGAGGCGCCATTCGACGCGCCACAAAGACAATTTTGCCAATGCAGTAACGGGAGCGCGTTCCCAAGCAGTATCTATCAAATCAATCAGTGGTTACCTTTAAAAATAGCCAACAAGCTTACACCGGGACAGGTCAAGATCCTTCTCGCCAAGAAGTAAAGCTGCATGGATGTTGAGCACCCACTGCTCACGACCCTCGGCTGTGCCGTTGGCTTCACGTCGAATTGTATCGTATCGGCAGCCTTGGATCCGCTTGAATTTCTCCGCAAGGACTGGGAGCTTGGGGTTTGGACATGTGTCGAACCATCTGAGGAGGGGAGGCAGTTTATCAAGGCGGATGCGTTCTTGTTCCTCGCGGAATCGTCGCTGTTCAGCTTCGCGTGCTGCTCGTTTGCGTTCCAATTCCTCACGATGCGCGCGTTCTCGGCGCTCGCGCTCTTTGCGCTCCTCTTCCTCACGTTGACGGCGAGCTTCTTCAGCTGCTTCCTGCTCCAGTTGTTCACGATGAAGCCTCTCCTCTTCTTCTCGCTGCCTCTGCTCTTCCTCTTCTTTCTTTTTCCGCTCTTGTTCAAGGCGTTGCTTTTCTGCCTCTTCTCGGCGCGCTTTCTCCTCAGCTTCGCGCCGTTGCTTCTCCTCCTCCTCTTCTCGTCGCTGGCGTTCTTCTTCATCCCTACGTTTGCGTTCAGCTTCACGCTCTTCTCGCTCCTTTCGCAGTCTTTCTTTTTCGGCTGCCTCCTCCTTTCGCTTCTTTTCCTCTTCCTCTTCACGCTTCTTCGTGGCTTCGGCCTCAGCTCGTTTACGCTCTTCTTCTTTCTTACGTGCTTCATGCTTCTTCCGAAGTTCGTCCTTCTTCTTGGCCTCCTCCTCGGCCTGCTTGTGCGTCTCTTGTTCAGTCTCCTTGGCTCGAGCCGCTTGCAGTTCCGACTCAGACACGGCTTTAATAGAATCAGCATCTTTCATCTCCAAATCGGTGTCTTCGGACTTGACATGGATCTGTTTTTCGACACTGCTAGCTCGGTCTGTATCTGCTCGATGGGAGTCGGCACGCCTCTCCCGTTTTTCGTCGTCATGCTTCTTGTGACCCGATTTAGAGGACGATTTGGAAGGATCCTGAAGGCTGCTGGATTTTCGGGGCCTCTCATCAGATGATAAAGCTTGTTTGGGACGTCTCTCCTTTGTCTCACTATCGAGACGTCGTCGCTTGGGTGGGACCTCGCTATCGTCCTTGTCTCCATTACTAGGTCGGTCAGGTGTGATGCTAGCACGATGCCTCTTAGTCGACCCGTCGCCGGACACCGATAAGCGATCCCGAGATTCGTCTCTTTTGAGAGCCTTAGTCCGATCATGGTACTTTTCGGAAAGTTTCTCGACTCTATTCTTTTCGTGCTTCTCGTGTTTATCGTGTTTCTCAACTGAGTCCTCCTGTCTTGACTCGTGGGGGCTACTTGGGTGATCTTTGAAGGATGAGGCGTTCGAGGCCATACTAGCGCGTCGCTGCCGCTCTCGTTCCCCTCGAAGCTCGCCCTTAGATACAAGCTTCCTTCTCGGCTTATGGGCTTCTCCTTCTGACGATGCGCCAGCAGCATCTGAATCAGCATGTTTAGCTTTGAGCTGTTTGTGAGAGATAGTTGGTGATAGTTCGCGGTCCGAGATATTAATAGATGGAGCAGGGTCGTCTTTCCGGGGTCGTCCCGGGCCACGTTTCGACCCCTCGTCTCCCTGGTTCGTGATGGAGTTGGACCTTCGTTTCTCTTTAGGGCTCGTCAGCTTGGAGGTGGTGGACTTCTTCTTCGGCTCGGGACTAGAGGGGTTTCTTTTATGCTGCCGAGCCTCCTCCTTTGCTCGTCGTGCACGCGTAGCCTCTTCTTGTTGCTCTTGGCGAGAGTTTGTCTTCTTTCCGCTCCTTTTGAATTCGTCGTAGGCATTCTTCAGCATATGCTCTTCATCTTTCCAGTTTGGACCAGCCCGATGCCGGGCGATCTCGTAATATGTTTCCCCTCTGTATCTCCTTGTAGGATCGAATCCGGCTTGTTCTAAAAGTAGCTCGACTACTTTGATGTTCTCTTGCCCAATTGCTGCTAGTATTGGCGTTGCAAATTCAGGTTGAGCATGTGAGATAGGCCGAGGATCAGGGTTGGCGCCTCCAAGACCTAAGAGCAACTGAATCACTAGGTCATGGCCACCTCTAGCCGCAGCAACCATGGCGGCTGGATCATTATATCCCTCCTTTACCTGCAGGATGCGTGCGACAGTTTCCTCATCCCCTCGCCCCGCGGCTTGTCTAAGTGTCTTATCATCGAGCGGCATGTACAGCAGATCATTTCTCGTCTTTGTTGCTCGGACAGTTCCCGTTCTTCGACCTAATCCGGAATTTGTAGCGGGTGAATGGCGTGGGCTATCTGGCGCATGAGAGTCCCTAGCATCTTGATCTTGATGGGAGTGATGTTCTTCTGAGGTGCGCCTCCGGTCTCCTACTCGCTTCCTTGCAGCCATAAGTGCAGCTCGAATCTCTTCGGCGTTATCTGTTTCGTCGCTCACCCGGTCGATGGGCTCTTCACCATTGACGTTGGCCTTTCGAGGGTTAACGCCGGCGTCTAATAATAACTTTACAACGCCTAGGTGGCCGTTGTCAACTGCATCTAGAAGTGGTGTGTCTTTATCGTAATTGACACAATCCAAATTGCATCCAGCTTCGATCAGAAGTTTGACGATGTCTTCGCATCCATTAATTGCGGCAATTTGAAGAGGTGTATTTCCCGCATAATCGGCCACGTTGAGATCCTCAGGCCTCTCGCGTAAGCGAGTCAAGGCCCCTTCGTACTCTCCCCGAGCGCAGGCGCGGGCTAGTAATGTCTGGCCGTGGGCATCGAGATGCTTCTTGTGAGGGGCCATCCTTGCGGGGGATGCATTTGTGTCGGCGGCAGGCGTTGCCAAGTTACGAAGTTTAGAGCTGCGAGGATGGGGGCTGCCGCTCGCAGATGAGTCGTCAGAGTGGTAGTCGGTGGCATGCAGCGGCGGAGGCAGTCGCCTCTTCTTGTGGCTAAAACCGTTGGAAGAGTAGGAAGGTAGCTGTGAGGATGCACTCCTTCGGTGAGATCGAGAATGTGGTGAGGCGGATCGGTCCTGTGAATCATGGTGTGACTTTGCAGCAAGAGGCTTGTGCTCCTTCTGCGGACGACCGGAATCGATACTGGCGCTGGTTGTTCGTTGCCGCCTGACCTTGCGGCTCTCGCCTTCGTCGTCGGACTCGACTTTGAGACTTTTGCGTTTATGGGATGCCGTGTTTTCAACTGATTTTAATTTTTCGCGAATAGACTTGACAGGCCGAGAATGATTATGTTCAGAGTCGGAAGATGAATGTGTGTCATCGGCAAAACGGCGACGTTGCTGTTGCCGGTGATGAGGTGGAGACGCAGGTGCAGAGCTCAAACCACTGGAAGCAGCCGCATCTTTACCCCGTGACAATTTCTCGCGTTCGATGTGGGCCGACGAAATGCGCTTCTTCTTGACAGGATTGACAGGGTCTCCGCGAGCGTGGATTGATGATGACGGCTTTTCAAGTTCTGGACGATAACCAGCAGCCTTGATTGAGGATTTTGGAGCATCGCCATCGTTATCACCGTCTGCATCACCGTCGCTTTTGTCCTCCTGTCTTACCTTTCGAGCCTTGGATGGTGAATGGCCATCTTTGCCTGGTAACACGATGGTTTCGGCGTCGGAATCGCGGTCTTCAGAAGCATCCTGATCAGCCGCAGTTGAAGAACTCGCATTTCGTCGTGTGTCTTTGTCCGTATCTCTATTCTTTTCCTTTTCCTTCTCTTTGTCAACGGGTTCAGAAGGCTTTGGGCTTACTGGCGGCGGTGTCGATTTTGAAGTATCGAGTTTTGAATCAGGCCGCTGAGGTGAGTCGCCAGCAGGCCTCGTCTGGTCGGACTGGGCAGCATTCTGCGCATCCATGACATTTACCTGCGAGGACGACTAGCGACTACCACCATTCTGGTGATGATGGTAAAGACAAAGGATGATGGGGCGATGAACTCGCGTTGGCGTTGATGCCTGTGTCCTTAGCCAAAGAGGGAAAGCAACGGTCGGGCGCGACAAAAGACGACAATCAAAGAGGCGAATACGAGCGCAGTCAATCAGCAGAGGCGATATGGGGGCGAAAAAAACAAAGCTACGCGAAAAGACGAAAAATTAATTCGTGAGGCACGATTGAGGCGTCTGAAAATCGTGTGGTCGGAGGCGTTTAGCGGTGCTGACTGAAGTAGGTGAGTAAAGTTGAAGAAAGAGTGTGAATGAGTGCGTACGTGCGTGAGCGGTTGAATAGATGGCTGGTTTCGGATTGTAGATGGAATTGGGATTGGAAGTGGAGGCTCAGCTCAGGTTGGTTAGATTAAGCCAGTTTGAGTTTAAGTCCAATAGAAGCTGAGTTAGGTATCCATAGATTAGAAGCGGAGAATCAATAATCGTGACCAGGTTAAATCCGAGAGAACCTTGTTTATTTGGGATAGTTACGTTATTGTAATTCTAGACAGAGAGAATGATAGCGGGTTATGAAATCAATGGGTCTTTAGAGCCCAAATTGAGATTGAAGCGGGAGAGTAGGAGTAAGGGTGAGTGTAAAGCGAAGTGGAAGAGAAGGAAAAGTGGAAGAATTGTTGGAAACACCAAAAGCAAATGTCCAAGCAAGGTCCCCCAGTCTCAAGTGTACGATATGATTGGTTGAAATTTATTTCGTACTGTCTTTTAGTTTTGTCCGGTCAGACATAGAGCCTCAGACCGCAATTTGAACTAATTCAGTCATGAGAAACGATCGGCTCGATTTTAATGAACATAAAGAAACCAGATGTACTTCCTCTAGGCTGTGCGATATTAGATGTCTATCAAGTCTGATCATACCTCTAGTGTGACAGTAAGTTCCTCTCTATTATTGTATGTTCTACTATTGGATTTTCTTTCTCATGCAATCATCCATTCATCCACTATAGGCAAGGAACCTCGACAAGGTCGAGCATCTTAGACACCTAATTTAGTTTAGTTCAACCCCCTGCAGCAAGGAACATGAAGATGACACCTAGATACGATTGCCTCACCACTCAAGGTTAGATATGGAGGAACTCGCATTATATAACAATCGGTCATTATTGTTGTTGAAATCAGTATCCGTAACGCATGAAATTCAAACGCTCATCCTGCCGTGATTCGCTCGAGCTTTATCTCTTGACGTAAGGATTCGTATGTCTTGTTCATGCTAAGGTACATACTAGCCTTAGGTACCTTTGCCTAAGGTAAGGTACCACTTACCCTAAGGTACCTTAGTTTACTCAATGTCCACGTACCTAATAAGGAGACTTTACCGAAGCTACCTTAGTTAGCAGGCTGAGTTTCATCACCTTTGCCCCATATTTAACTGCACAAGGGTCTGTCTCTGCCTCGTAGGCACTTCAAGGAACTTCAACCACTAACAATTCCCTCCATCGCTGATCGCGGCTCTAGCACAGCATCAAACTCTGTCCGTGTGGAATCACAGCTGATCAAAGCGTACGGAGTCCTGGTCCTTTTATAGGCTATTATAATAAGATGATCATGATGGACTCATCAAGTTCTGCTTCACCAAGCACAGACAAAGACGATTGCTCACTACCCTCCTCCCTGCAACAAGCCAGAATCAGCACTCTACCTCAAACGGCATACTATATCCCTAACTTCATAACCAAGGAAGAAGAGCAGATCATCCTAAATAAAGTTTGTACCCAAACAAAATACTTGCTACAACAATCATGGCTCAACTGTGTTTCTAGATATCCAGCGCCCCTAAGCCAAGATGGAAACAGCTTACCAAACGACGTCTCCAGACGTGGCCTTCAGATCTCGTCAACAACAAGCTCCTTGAAGCTCCTCTTCCTGCTTGGCTTCAAGACCCTGTCATACCCCGTCTAATGACACTATCGGTGCAGGAATTTGCAGGACATATATTTGAGAACAGTCCTCACAAGAAGCCGAACCATGTCCTTATCAACGAATACCCACCTGGTATTGGTATCATGCCACATAAGTTAAGTGTACACCAAGCGATACATCTTTTTTTTTCCCCTCTTTAATGCTCATATTCTACAGGATGGGGCTGCATATTGGCCCGTCGTTTGCACCGTGAGCCTCGGGGCCAGCTTATGTCTGAACCTACATCGCAGCAAGGGCGACGGCGCCCTTGACCCCGAACCTGTTTGGAGAATTCTCCAGGAACCTCGTAGTTTGCTCATCACAACCGACCATCTGTACACCGACTTTCTCCATGGGATTGCTGATATCGAAGAAGATGTCGACCTGAGCGCGGAAACCGTTGCCAATTGGGATTTGCTCCGTTCCCCTAATGCATATGCCAATGGCCGGAATATCCGCCAAACTCGCTCAAGTCTGACGTATCGAGATGTCCTTCAGGTCTCAAAGGTTGCGAACAAGCTCGGCATGGTTCCCAAGCGGTGAACGACTCAGCTGTGACTGGAAAGCTAATAGACAGGCGGAATCATGATCCATCGATCGGCTACCTTGTCTGCCCCGAACTTATTCTCATACCATGCCTTGGTGCCTTTTGCCGTAGCCCCTAGATTCACGGCCACAAACACAACAGCACTCAATATGCTCTTGTTAAATATCTCGCCTGGCGGCGCAGCTATCCATGCAATGGAAAGATACAGAATGCACTCAGCAGTATAGTGCGGGCAGATGAGGTATTTGAACCATCCTTCGGTTGGAAGTGTGTACTTCTTGAGGCTGGCCAAATGCCTGTGGCATTGGTTTTGCTTGAAGCATGCCACGAGGTAGAATAGAATAGCCGATAGTGACCTCCGTGGTATTTGAAGGGGCTGATTGGAAGAATCCCAAGATGCCAAAATTGCGCCTATGACTGGTCAGTATCGCTGGTGACCAGGTGCGTATGCTTGTAACGTACTGGAACCCTCAATCCAGACAGCCAGGCTTATGACGGCGTAGAATGCAATACCGAGTGCCCAATGAATCAACCACATAGGCGACGAGCCTGGCTTGAATACAAACAAACTCTCATGAAGCCGCCTCGAACCCTGCAACGCCATGAGCAGCCACGCAATGTAGATTTGCTCCAGGCTCATTGATGATCCGCCAGCCCTGCCCTGCCACGTAGCAATACACCTCAACACTGATCCGTTCGCTATATATTGCCATGCCCAGAAGCCTGAAAGAGATACCGAGGTGATGTAGAAGTGCAAAAACCATGAGTGAGGCACTTGCCCATATTCTGTCAGGTTTCTCAAAAACGATCCCAATCCTGCAAATTTCTGCTTCCTTTCTTCCCTTGTTTTCTTTCCCAGTTTTTCGCCTTTAGGTCTTCGAGGACCGTAGTCCATCAGAGCGCTGCGGACATCTTGGGGTAGGATCTGTAGAGCTAGAACAAGAGCAGCAGAAAGTGCGAAGAAGCTCTGGCACCATTGAGCGGGCGACAAAGCTGACAACAAGTTAATCAATTGGTTCAGAAGTTCATCCATTTCTTTCTGGGGTATTTTCAAGTCGCAAATTTTTGTGATTCCGGAGGGGGAAGGAAGGATTAATTTAGACACGTTTGTGGTTTATCAAACGCGTGGTTCTGGCACAGTGCCAAATATACATCCCTTGTATATGGATAACCCAGTTTACACACTGTACATATACACAGATCCAATATCATGGATGTGAACTAGATACATACCTACCTAGGTATGGTTTTAGTGAGGAATCACTCTATATGGAGCATAGGGCGTTGGTATCTATCAATGCGTCGGGGTTTGTTTACTCTAGCTAGAGATACCTTCTGATTCTGCATCCTCTCATCTATTTTAGCTCCCATTGTGGAAAATCATATGTCACATTATTAAACCTCACTTTAGTATCAAAGTACCAAGATGAAAGGCTTATTCGACAACATTAACGCCATATCAGGAAAATAAAGAAGAGCAATATCTTTTTCGTTTCAAAGATATCATCCTACTGACCGAAACAGAATCTCAGGGCATCGGCGATTTTCCAATGTTTTAATTTACCCTAGAGATACAAGAAGTAACGGAAGCCTTGCAACACACAGTTACCACGTCACCGCGTAAGGGATTATGGCGAAAGTCGTTGAACATGAAAATACTTATAAAAGCCGCTTTTAGTATTTCAGTCCAACCAGTGGACTAGCATCACGCATTTCCATACATACAACCGGCGATACTCTTCTTGTCCCCAGGTACAATTGTCGCTTTATAGAGGTAATTTAAGAGCTCAAACAATTTCTTGATTTACTAGTTCGGGAAACTATAGTCATTGAGTATACATGAGTAGATTTAGAAGAGGTTCTAGTAAAGCTCACAATGCACCGAGGGGAGAAAAGGTTGGAGTATCAATGCAAAGCAGCGTCTGTGTAGCGAGTGACAGTCTAATCAATAAAACAATGACCAAGCGAGTGTGTGTGTGGAAACGAAAACACCAAGCCCATTCGAAGAATAAAAATACACCCAAGCCTCCATCCCATGCCCAAACATGAACCCCATCACCGCTTTTAACTGCCAATCTCCAGAACTCCAGAACCCTAAGCAAGCGTTCTTTATATACCAGTACCGAAGTTCTGGCAGCGGCTGCTGAAGTTGACGTTAGCGTTCTCCCAGAGACAGTCGGCGTACTGGATAGAGCATTTGTTCTGAGCGCTCTGCCACTGATCGTTGCCGAAGAGGTTGAAGAAGCGAGGCTCAATACCGGACTTCTCAAGAGCTCGCTTGTGGAAATGAGAGTGAGATCGCTTGTCGAAATAGTTGCTGTTGTCGCTTCGGGTGTTGAGCTTCTTGCAGCTCTGGACATAGGTACCGACACAAGCGTTGTACTGAGCCTTGCAGGCGTCGGCGCAGGCGCTGGACTGCTGGTTGCGGCGGTAAGAAGAGCAAGAATTGGAGTTAGTGTTGGTGTAGAGCTTGAAAGGGTTCTGGGAGAAGTCGCTCTTCAAGTCGTTACAGGCAACAAGAGGTAGTTCAATACCGCCGACAGGGTTGCCAGGACCATAGCCCCAGATGTTGGAGCTGGGCTGTTGGCAAATATTGGTGGGCTGAGGAGCACAAGAGGTGGCGGCAGCAGAAGAAGTGGTGGAAGTGCTGGTAGCAGCACAGGGGTAGACGCTGGTGGTAGTCGAGACACTGTTACCGCCAGTGGGGGCGTTGTTCTTGATGCAGCCAAGCTTGCTGCAGCTTCGGCCACGAGAACAAGAAGAAGCACAGTAACCCTGAACGCCATCACACCACTTGGAAAAGTCGAAGCAGTTCAGAGCGCCGGGCCAGCCAGCGTTCTGGAAGCAAGCAGCAATATTCTTGGCGCAATTGTTGTAGGCAGTCTGGCAACTGTTCTGATCCTGGAAGTCAGGGACAGAGGGAGCACACCAGTTACCACACTTGTACTCGCAGGTGTTGGGCACGACAACAGTAGAAGTACACATAGCAGGGCCAGTGGTTGTGCTGCAAGAAGTAGTGGTAGTAGTGGGAGGCTTGTTGGTAGTAGACTGGCCATTTCCGTTGGTGGAAGAAGGATTGGAAGGTCCAGGGGGGTTGTTGGCAGTGGAAGACGGCCCATTGATAGTTGAGGAAGGGTTGGAAGGTCCAGAAGGCTGGCCTGTGGTAGAAGACTGTCCATTTCCAGGAGTGCTAGTCAGAGTGCTCAAGGTTGTGGAGAAGCTGAGGAAAACCGAACTGGAACTAGAGACCGAGCTGGTAGTGGAAGAGCTGATGGCAGAGCTGGTGCTTGAAGAGCTGGAAGTAGTGGCACTTGAGATGGCGGCAGAGATCGTAGAGGTAGACGACCAGAGAGAAGCAGTAGAAGCAGAGGCAGAGGCAGAGTTGCTTGGCTTCCAACCGCAAGGCTGAAGAGAAAGCAGATCCTCAGCGACATACACACTCAACCGACTGGCTCCACCGCAAAGCAGGGTCTTGTCACCGTTGCAAGGGACGTTGCAATCACCAACGTCAGCCTTGACAGTGTCGTTGGCTAGAACGTTACCGCAGTAGCATTCACCACCATATTCAAGACCAGCAAAAGGGAACCCCTGATCAGCGCAGGCAGTCAAGCAGCTGGTGGGAGTCATCTGAGAGCCATCAATATCCATAGGCCAGGTCAGAGCACGGCCTTTGGAGGAGTTGTCAGTGTAACAACCGTTGGGCTTGTAACCAGCGATAGACTGGTCAGTTCCCTGTTGCTGAGTGACAACTCCGCCAAGGTTGGTGGTCTTAAAAGTGGGATCCTGCCAGATGGAGAAGGCATTGTCACTTCCACAGATCTCAGTCTTATCACCAGTACAGGGATAGCTACACTGGCTATCGGGAAGTTGAGTACCACCAACAGTAGAGCCGCAGTAACAGACACCATAGTACTTCAGACCAGCATATCGGAAGCCGTTACCCTTGCACTCGGCAACACACTTCTCGACAGTCATGTTATACTGATTCTGACCGGAGCGGTAGATGAGAGCACCACCCATGTGACCCTCAACTCCATCCATGTAACATCCAGATGCAACATAGGGCTGAAAAGGGTCAAGGCAAGGCGGATAATCGATATGAGTGGCCTGGGTAATGCTGGCCAAGGTGATTGTCGCACCAGCGACAATAGTTCGAAGCGAGAACATGATGTTTTTGTTATTAAATGAGGGAATAGAGAGTTGAGAATAGCTGTCGAGGTTAAAAGCGATGTCGGGTATCAGTCGCCTCGATGACGTTGCAAGCAGTCTTAGTATTTAAAGAGAGTGGTGCTCTAGGGCAAGTAAAAGAGAGGGATCCGAAGAAGAGAGTGTGAGAGTAAGCTAATTGCTTGAGAAGCTGCTGTTGGATGATGAGGAGAGACTGGCTATGGCATGGGGGATCCCAGGTCATTTATTCTTTGCAACCATTACACGACGACTCAAGCAACCTCGCCTGGTCTCTCGATCGAATCAGCGAACTCACAGTCATACCAGCCCACCAAAGATCCAGGAGCCGGAAGCCCCGTACTCACCCAAAATGCCACAAGTACATTGATTGGCATCATGATGCAAAAGGCACCAGTGGGCACCGATGAGCTCGTGGCACAAACAGAACAACTCTGCCTAAAGCGGGCACCGTAGACAGACGCCACTCAGCGCCTAACACACGCCGAACTTGAAGATAGTGTCATTCAGCCAGTTCGACTATGGACGAGACCATCCGCAACAGCTCAGCTGGGTATGATTCTCTTGGTAAGATGGGTGGGGATCTGAGGAGGGCGACCGAGTCCTCCATATCGGTTCAGGCTGTTTGAAAGTAGTCAGGCGAAAGACGGAGAGTCGTACGATCGGTATCCTACGACAAACACTTGAGTTGAACACACTTCAAAGTTGAAGCTTGATACACGTGGGTACGCCAAGGGTCTAGACGTGACCGATGGCGGTCGGCTCTCGGAATGGCTTCAGAGGCGTCTTTAGGGTCCTGCAGCTCTCCCGTCTGTTCCTGCAGCTGCGGATTCAGGCACAGTCCGGACCTCTAAGTCTTTTTCAGGGAATCAGGAAGGAGGCGAGGCCGAGAGTTGATCCACCCATGTCACTTGGCATTATGATGTGAATATAGATCCAATCCTGCCATGGTTTTGTGACATAATAATCCTGGACAGCAGAACAAATAAGTGTCATATAGGCAATGGGAGAAAACGCTTCGTGTAAATATCTCCGACTGGGATCGATTGGAGAAGATCTTGGACCCTGCAAAAGACTCCATCTTCCTTACCAGATGAACTAGAATCTGCAGCGAGGACATATTCCAAATTGCCTGACAGGGCGATATTTTTGGATCGGATACACGATAGACGATCAACACTGCGGTAGTGCCATCATGGCTTTGACTCAGCATACCTGTGGCTAGCTGGTTCTTCATGTGGGTTCAGCACTTGCTGGTATCATGTTGGCCGACCTTATTAGCACAATAGGCCTCTTCAACGCTGTCGTTCTTGGTATGAGAAACCGCAATTGGTTCTTAATGCCCTATTAGTTGACGGGAAATCCACGGCGTGAGGACCTAGATGGCTGAGGTCCGGTCTGGCCGTTCCCTTTGATCGCCGGATTTGGTCAAGGTTGAAGGATATTGAGTAATTTTTTTAGTTCAGCAGCATTTGGGGAGGATGTCGTTTAGTCGTTCAGCCACAAGAGGACCGTCAATAATATCACTTTCCCTGTTATGGAGACATACTGGCAAAAATCTTATCTTTCGGTGTTGTGCGGAAGAACTTGTGGTCGATGATGCAGTTGATGTTGCTCTGAAGTCTTGGGTAGTCGATCTGCACGTGACCGTCACTTCTATGGACGCATAGGTATCAACGGAATCAACAACCTAGATAGAATGAACGCTGAACATAGAGGATTGAATCTGTCTGAGGAATCATTCGAGGGATAGACTGATAGTTTTTGGGTAGTATTAATGCTCGACATTAAGTGGATTCTTGCGTCTGTTTGATCACATCCATTCGTGATGATGGTCTAAGTTTCTCCGATTAGGAAATTGTATGACGCCTCATGAGAAACCATAACCGTTTGCACCTCGTATAAACTTTGTTGATAGACTTCAAACCCAGTCCCCATCAGTGAAACTGCTGACCTGTTAGAGAGACCAGTCTTGCCCATGGCCTCACAGTTTCAGATAGAGCCGTTGAGCTTGACTAAACAATCCCGAGGATCCAGGAACCAAACTCAGTTTCATACGCATTCATTCGTTCGGATAGAGCAGATAACCAAGCCTATCGATCGGCGACACTTTATTAATCCTACATGCTCATATCAAGCTCTCGGTCTAAGGAAATCCGTATTAAGACCCAATGGCGCTATGCTCATAATGTCTCGGCGAAGAGAACTGGTGAACAATTTGTATTTCATGACGGACTATTCAAGCCTATAGAAACCGGCATAAAATGACATATGACGAGAAACTGACTCACTCCTCGGGGCAATAAGATCGATTACTACTTTAGTTTACTCTTCAAACTTGACAGCCACGTTTGCCTCGAGAAAAAAACTTGTGCAGGTACGAGGAATGCAAACTAATAGACAACAGGGCTAGGCAGGTTGTGGCACTGATTTGTTTGTTAAACTCGTAAGAAATCATCATTCGTCTACCTCATGATCTATCCTGTCCCTCAGATAACCAATGAGCTCGACTGCTAAAAGAATGATTGTAACATGGTGCTCGTGTGCGCTTAGTCTTGAATTGATTCATACTACTACCACTACTTTTTCTTCCATGCTACGGAGAACAAGAAACCAAATCCTGAACGCCTTAATCGCAAACTATGTATGTCCGACTGCGATTTCTCTCCCCTATCTGCACTGCTTATTTGTTCCTCAGGTGAGGAGGAACCCACTTGCCAGCTGTTCGTGAAGCAGGCAGGGAATCCGCAGGAGGAGCGGGAGACTGCTTTCGATCCTCCTCAGCACGGCCAGAGCCGCTTCGGTCCATAGGTGGCGCACCACCTCGAGGCGCGAAGCGAGGGGGAGGGGCAGAAGATCCAGTATCAGCCCCCCCGCTGGCGGCTTGCTTGGCAGCCTCACGCTCTCGCCAGCTGGGCTTGTTACCAGACAGGTTGAGTCTGGGAGGACCACCAGCAGAGGGTCGGTCGTTGGAATCAGACCTCTCAGCCGGGGGCGCTCGAGAAGGAGGAGCATCACCAGCCTCACGGTTGGCCGCCTCACGTTCCCTCCATTTTCCGGCACCAAAGACGGGTGGTCTTCGGCCCTCGGATGAATCTGTGCGCTCTGGTCCACGAGAGAAGCCACCAGATCCTTGAGCCTTCTCGGCCTTGCGACGAGCCAGAGCCTCCTCTTCACGTCGCTGTTGAAGAGCAGCCTTCTCTAGCATCTCTTGGCGTTCCTTCTCTCGCTGCTCCTTGAGCTTGGCGAGCTCTTCCTTGCGAGCCTCTTCCCGGATACGCTGCTCCTCCTTCTCGCGAGCGGCACGCTCTTCTGCTTCACGGAGCTCACGCTCCTTCTCCTCACGCTCACGCTTCTCACGAAGACGTCGGTCACGGACCTCCTTCTTGCGCTGAGCGATCTGCTTCTCAAGCTCACGCTCGGCATCACGACGGCGCTTCTCGAACTCATCGCGACGACGCTCATGTAGTGAGTCGCGGAACTCCTCGTACTGAGGTACCAATCGGCTAAGCCGGTGCTTCAGCTCAACACTCTCTTTGTGTTTCTGTTCAGCGTCTTTGAGGGTTTGGGCCTTGACAGTCTCATAGATCTTGCGGTCCTGCTCAATTTGCTTGGCGTAGTCCTCGTGCAGCTTCTTGGCCTCCTCCTTACGGAAAGCACGTTCAAGATGGTCGAGTCGCTTGCCAGTGATGCGAAGGCGCTCATTAACATCGTTCTTCTCACGCTCGAGCTGAGCTAGCTTCATGGCACGTAAGCGGTTGCTGTCAAGGTTGTCAAGGTCCTCCAAATCGATATCGAGAGCCTTGTCGCCAATCTTGAGATCAGCGATCTGTTTCTTGAGTTCCTCCTTTCGAACTCGGTCACGCTCAGCCTTAAGGCGCTTGGCCTCACGTTCCTTTTGCTCAGTGGCGAGACGTAGATCCTCAGCCTCTTGAAGAGCCTGTTCGCGAAGTCTCTTCTGACGCGCGTTCTCTTTCTCCTTCTTGGCTTGGATCTCAGAAGCAACCTCCTTGCGCTTCTGGATAAGATCCTTTCGAGAAAGAATAGCCAGATGCTCCTCCTCAGCACCGGCCTTGGCGCGGGCGAGAGCAGCCTCACGGGCTTCGAGGCGTCCCTTGTTGAAGCTTGGGTCAACATAATGGCAAGTAGTGAAAAGAGACTTAGCGAGGCGGGTAAGTTGGGAGCGGACAATTTCGGAGGGGGTGCTCTGAAGACGCTGAACAGTACCAGTCTCAGACTCAGCAGAGCCAGCAGAAGACCCGCCGTGGCTAGCTTTGGAAGAAGAGAAGACATCGTTGTCGAAGCTCAGAACACCTGTGGCATGGGCCATGCGGACGGAGAGATCACCCTTCTTGTTGCCATTCATGATGAATTTCTCAATAGTTCCACGAGTGACCTGGTAGGGCTCGGGGAATTGGGCCAGGCTCTCAACGAAAGATAAGTCGACGGTTTCGTAGACCTGGGAGAGCTGTTGGAACAGACGGGTGAGGATGACCTGCTGAAGAGGGAGGATGTACTTTTCCATCTCAGAATCAGCACCAATCTTGGTAAGGATAGGAGAGATCTTCTGGCAAATTGATAGAGGGTGGAAGTCAACCTCAAGGATCTCGTAGAGCTCCCGAATCTCAGGGCGAGCGCGCTGAAGGAGGGACTTTGAGAGGGCATCCCGGAATAGTTTAGCACGAGTAGGAGCCTGAGACATTCCAAGAAGATGAGTCAGGCGGGAGTTCTTGTTTTTCCTAGCCTCGTCGAAGTCAACCATGGCACCTCGAGACCGTGAAGTGCTGATGACAGGAATGGCAAGGGCGGAGAGCACGACGAAAGAAGCAGCCTTCTGGAGCTCAGCCTCAGATGCAGGGGGGTTGTCAGCCTTCTTGCCCTGGCCAGTGGCAACCAGGACAGATGACTGGCGAAGGAGGGTGTAGTATCGCGACCAAGCAGCAGCATGGAAAAGATAGTTTTCGCCGACAAGGAAAATTCGGGTAAGCTTTTCGTAGTAGTTGGCCATCATGACATTCTTGGGAGGTCGCTTGCTGAGGCTAAGCAGAGTGTGGACATCCTCAACACTTCGGAAAGCCTCCTGCCAGAGCTCTAGCTCAACAGCAACATTAAGCTGTTGGAAACGGGTCTCGAGGTGCCGCTGGAGAGTATCGGGGTCGCTCAGGTTGATAGCATGCATCTGAGAGGAGTACTTGGCAGCGGTCTGCACATGATTTCGGAGGAGCTCGCAGAGACGGCGGAACTCGGTCTTGCGAGTATACTTGAGGCAGAAGTCGAAAGCCTGGGTGGCAGTGCTCTGGTAGAGGATCTCGAGACGAGCATTGTTTCGCAGTATGTCGAGGACAGTTCGGTAGGCCTCCCAGAGAAACTTGAGCCAAGGAGTGACGATAGCTCGGTCAGTCCGATCTCGGGACTGTTCACCAGAGACAGTAGCAAGGAGGATGGATTCCGGGGTCTCGGTGGCCTCAAGATCGTCGATGTTGGAGGTGCCGGCAGTAGCGTCAATGCTCTCCTGAACTTCGTCGGCCTTTAGCTGGGCAGCAGTGACCTTCTCAACCGCGAGCTCGATAAACTTCTTGAGAACAAGCTGCAACAGATGTCAACATCAAAATCCTCAGCGGTACAAACCCTGTATCGGTGTACGCACCTCGATGGTAGCAATATTTGTGTTCTGAGAAATATTCTTGTATTGGTAAAGAGCATCCTTGGCAAGCTTGCCCTTCTTCTGTTCGACGGAGAGCTCGACTAGGAGGAGCATCACAGGCTCCAGCGACATAATAGGGACATTTCGGGAGCGCTTATTGGTGATGTGCTCATGGAGCAGGGTCAAGGCGGCGGAAGCCTGGCCTACTCCGATGAGTTCGTGAGCCCTCTTGAGAACATTCTCGGGCTTTTGATGCGGCGGAGGAGGCTATCAAAACTTCAAGTCAACATCATGACGGTTTTAGTATGGAGGGGTCAAGTTCGAATAAGATAGGGCTCGAGTCACAACAACCGGGACAAAGGAAAGTGTATATCCGACGTACCATACTGGGCAACCTCCTCTGAATATGACTTGACTAAGAGAGGAGATGTACTAAAGGTGATCCGAGGTCGATCAGCCGGTGGGGAGGTGCGCTGAAGAATTCAACCGGCACTCGTGATGGTGTTGCGACGACGTAGGTTGAATTTTTCGATTTTCGTGTGTGGCCGCTACACTTGCGAGGAGGGGCTACTGACGCGCTTACCTCAGCCGTTGTGATGTGGCTGTCAGGCTGTAAACTCTGTGGCCGTGCAGGACACTAGCCACATAGTTCGTTGGTTAGGTGGGTAATTCTAAGCACGAGTGTATCATTTTATGATCGCTTTCTTTGATGAACAAGCCACGATAGAAGATCATTTCTTGGATATATAAGTATAGAATTCCCGGAATAAGTCCTTATGGCTAACTGCTTGAACAGTCAGCAAACCCAATAGTTATTGACATACCAGGCAGGGCTGCAGAGGCCCATGCTTGTTTCCAACTTGATCAAGAATGATCTGTTGATCATCCAAAGAATAAGGAGAAGCTCATATCTTGTGTCGTTCGCACCTTGAAGATCCCATTAGTATGCGCATACACTTTGATGGGGGAACAACCAAAAAGAGTTCAGAATTGTTCCACTGATTATAGAGCAAGCCTCCCAAAGCGGGCGAAGCGTATTCAAGCCTCTCTCTTCTTTAATATCAGAGGAGGTGCGGTTCTCATATCCTCATTCCACGAGCAACCTGATAGGGAGAACCGTTACTGCATAAGGTTTACTCTGGTTGAGACAAATTGCGAGGTGGTAGAACATCTATGTATGAATCTGTGTGTTTAGATATGCCCATATGGCAAGTTGAGATTCTTTTGTTTCGGTCATAATATCCTGTTCCGTGTATGTCCTTGCGAGTGGCGTCAGATGGTCCCAGCTGGATGCTCTGACATTTCGGAAGTCCTCGAAGAGTATGGAGTACCGATGCACATAACGAACAGATGAGGTGGAAACTGGCCAAGGGGTAAAAGCAGGCACCTGGCCCGGGAATCTTGTGAAAAAATACCGATGCACAACTAGCAACCAACAGCTCATAAGCGGAACTAGCCTGGTGATTGATGAAAGTAGACCTAGGAGAGATTGGATGAGTACTCGTCAGGTTATTCTCTAAATTTAGGGCAGAATTGTCAATTACGAAGCACGCTCTTGATACAGAATTGTTTCACTATGTGGCGAGCATGTGAGTTTATAGCAAGCCCCAACTCCAATGCAACAATTGACGAATGCGAAGCAGAACATAACTCTGGTACAGGGCTACACAGCCCTTCTTGAAGCTGCAGCTCGAAGAGAGCAAGGTATCATGACTACTGCGCCGTTACCCATACCATTTTCAGAGTGAACCTGTGTCGCCAAGATGGGTCTCATCTTAATGACTAGCAGCATTGGTGGATCTTGTTGGTTTCTTTGGGAGAGTCCTGGCTTCATTAGCAGACCATACCCCCAGGGGGTTAGAAGACTTTAGACCTCAAATGAGGGGACAAGAATAAACTAATGAAAAGACCCAAAAGGATGCCCAGATTTTTTCCTAAGTATTTTTTCCACCTAGGATTGATATCTCAAGTTTTCTGATCCCCTCTAGCATGTACCCAGTGAAGAGTTAATGATGAATACAACAAAGGAATTATGAAATGGCTCAAGAGGTCAACGTGTCACTGAATAATTGTTTGTTTCTAAAAGCAAAATACGGTTCCGCTCTAATGCAATTCTTTTATCCTCCGCTTCTTGGATGGTGGTGAAAAGGACTCGAGCGTCCAACGTTTCTCCTAAGTCCCCAGAAAAGCAACCCCTTTATGTATGCAGGCCGCTACTGCAGCGTTCCGAGAGTGGGAAGTGACAGAGACAGGTCCAGATGCTCTGAGCGCCTCGAACTCGATTAGAACAAGAGACCTAGGGACATATCCAGGAATGGGCTCACAAAGGCTGTGAACGTGTCGCTAATGTCTACTGTGGTATCCTCGGTTCTAAGCTTGCCAGCACCGGAGACGAGGCGAGTTCTTGAAGGATGGAGAGCGAGCTCGGCCTTAGTTTGTTAGTGGGTAATATTTCCGTACCTGAACCTGTGCTTTTCGAGCTTGGACTTGATCAGCGTGACATTTGTTCTGCCCTATTATCGAGGTGAAGAAGATGGTGTATGGCCTTCAACTTGCCTTCTAATGGCAGATCTTCCCGCTTTTGCTGATTCGATTAAATCTTTGACGATACTCATCCTTTGTGGCTTGGGTGGTCTCATGGAAGATACGGACTGATAGATAAGCTAGCTACCTCGTAGCTATTGACGCAAGCAGTCGGATGTCAATGTCATTCAACCACCGTTTTGTCACAAGAAAATGAAGACATTGACGCGATTCCCTCACTCGCTCAGGCTTCTTAGCCTGGAGGGTTGCTGATTCAGGTTCTCTCCTCATAATTTGAAAGGCAATAATATCAAGTGCCTGTAGCTTTGCAGCTAGAGATGGCTTCGGGGGGCAAACACGGTTCCGCAGCCCCACCAAAGCCAATCACGCGAATCTATGGCTGAATTGAACGTCTTTCTGCCATGGATGCTTGTCTGCTGCAATAAGAGGAGCATAATTAACTCGCTACTTATGAGCAGTAACACTGCAGGTCGATCAGGGGCTCGGCTGGGCTTCTGGCCTCGCTGTTTTAAACGAGTTGTTCTGAGGCTGGGACCTAGGATACTTACAGTAAGATCTTGATAAAATTCAGTTGTCAATCTGTTCCACCTGAATCAGCTGGCTCCATTCAACGTCTTGAAGATTATGTCTTGTTGCTCATCTCTTGATCATCACATCAGCCCCTAGCAAGATTTGAGGTCCCTATGTAAACAGAGTCCCCCCCCCCCCTCC
>PVQB02000762.1:0-12555 GCA_002980475.2 Fusarium beomiforme | reverse complement strand
TAATTAGTAATCTTAATAATAGCTTAATTATAAAAAGTTATCTTAAGACTAGGTTTCTGTATTAGAAGGCTTAGAGTTTGTTTAGTCTTTAATATATTATTTGCTGAGTAATACACAGTAATAACATAGAGAGCCGAAATCTAAGTATGAGCTACATCGGCATAGAAATCCCCAGCCGATCCGTAAAAGGGCTATTCCAAATGCCCGTCGAGTTCAACTCCTTGTAAACAGCTAGCCAGCTCTCCGATTCAGGATACATACTCTCCAAATCCCCCTTCTTAACCGTATCCAAATCCAAACCCCAGTGAACTCTAACACCCTTCCCTTCCTCTCCCTCACACAAACCCTGCCTCATATACTTCAACAAATCATCACCTGTCTTGATACCAAAAAGCATATCCATCTCAACCATCATCGTCGTCCTCCCCTGCTGCGGCGCCAAGAACGCATTTGACTCCTTGACGAAACGAAGAGCGAAAGGACCAGCGAGGAACCACCGTTTCTCGCTGGCTGCTTTTTGGAACAGTGCGAGAATACGATCGACTATTGCGACGATGTCTTTGTTTGCATCGAAGGATAGTTCCATTGCGTAGGCTTTCACATCGTCGACAGCGCCGATGTTGAGGACTTTGAAACTCTTGTCAATGTAGTGCTTGACGGGCAAGCTTTTCATGGCGAGAGTAATGATTCCGGGACTTTTTAGGGGCCAGCGATTAAGGCTCCATACGAGGACTTTTTCTACAAGGGGATGCTGCGCCAATATACCAGCGAGCCAGTTATCGAATCCACGACCGCCCTCACGCTTTTTCTTGTCTGAGATAGTTCGAATGGTGGTAACAGCAATGTTACGACCAACTGTCTCATACGGATTCAAGTCAATCTCGAAGTAGTGGTTCTGCAGAGGAGCAGATTTCAGACCATCTGCGAGCTGGGACTTATAGTCTTGCCATGTTGTTAACGTGCGTACTTCACTTAGATAGAACGTGGGTACGACTTCGATGATGTAGGAGTAGACAAGACCCAGACAACCCATTGCGATGAGTGCGGCTTGGAACCAATCATCATCTTGCTTGAGCTCTTGAGCATCGCCTGGGACAAACTTGGCAGGATCGGTAATTCCATCTTTTGGCTCGATCTGGTAAACGACCCCAGTTTCAGAGACCAGAATAATAGCACGAACGAGGCTGGCAAGATTTCCAGAGTCTTTACCGCTACCGTGCGTACCAGTGGAAATAGCGCCAACAAGAGTCTGTCCATCGTACGCACCCATAGTGGCAAGAGCTTTGCCCATCTTATCAAGCTGGGAGTTCAGATCTTTGATGGTGATTCCACTCTCAACGAGAACGTGATCTGAAGCTTTAGAAGGCTCCTTCAAACTCTCAGACTTCAGCTTCAGGACCTTGTTCATCCCATGAGGATCGAGAAGTATTCCGTCTGTGGGGCAAACATTGGAGAACGAATGTCCCGAGCCAACAGCTCGAACATTGAGTTTCTGTTCTTGTCCATCCTTGACGGCTTGGACGAGGTCTGAAAGACTCTTTGGATAGAGTAAAGACTTGGGTGTGCATTTTTGTTGGCCGATGACGTTTGCCCATGAGCCTTTAGAGGGACGACTAGGCCTGATGAATTCATGGCCAGGCTTGGGGACTCCTTCGATCGAATCTCTCAGTTTACTAATCTCTTCAAAGAGTTCGCCATTCAGCGATGGGTCAATGGTGCGACGTTGGATTTCCTCTGCGAGGGTAGTGTCTGTTGGGTTTTCATCAAACTTTTTAACCAGCTCTGCGGTAGAAAGGGTTTGGGGATCCATGGAGAATCAATGTGTGACAGGAAATATTTGGATAAGAATGATGATCGTTAACAGGGAGGACCAGATGAACACTCAGTTTTGAGGCGCTTTATACCATATTTGAGGGCGGTATCGAGATCTGTTTCTCCCAACGATGTGAATTGCTCGACTGAGACATGTTGACCAAAGTTCTGTTTCTCATTGGATTGATATACGGTGACTACGCAAGCCACACCCGAACTAGCAACTCAGTACTTCTAAAAATGAGAAGTTGCAGAATCTATAGCTGGCTAGACCATTTTATGGATCAGGTGGGCTGCTTGAGAGTTTGAGGAGCTGAAAAACCATGCACACTTATCACATTCGAAGCACATTGATCACAAAAAGGGTTGCAGGTCTAGCTACTTAGAGACATTCAGCTTCGAAAATGCTGTTCTCTTTATGAGTGTGTGGTTGCCGTTGGCCTAATATGGAACGGCTGAGTAGTTCAGCTCGCTACTAAACTAAAACAGTAAAACTTTTATGTTTTTTACAACAAATCATTTTCATTCATTTCTTTTCTGGTTCGCGTTCTTCTCATGCCTTGAGAACCTTGACGAGCTCGGCAACAATGGCATCGCCCGCCTCGGCAGTGCCCGTGTTTCCTCCCATATCCTTTGTCCTTAGGCCGGCGTCAATGGCGGCGCGGACGGCATCCTCAACGGCCTTTGCCTCGGATTGAAGGTTCAGGGAGTAGCGGAACATCATCGCCACGGAAAGGATCGTTCCAATAGGGTTGACAATTCCTTTGCCACTAATATCTGGCGCGGATCCTAGGACATGTGTTAGTGAGTTTTGTACAATGAGGTGAGGGACGGAGGAGGTCTTGAATAGAAGATAAAGATGAAGATGGTGACATACCATGGATAGGCTCGTAAATGCCCTTGGCCTTGGGCTGCTTTTCGTCTGGAATTCCACCAAGACTTGCGCTAGGCAGCAAACCGATACTGCCAGGGATGACAGAGGCCTCATCTGAAAGAATGTCGCCCTGAAGATTCGAGCAAAGGATCACACCGTTTAGCGATGTTGGGTTCTTGACCATGATCATGGCCGCACTGTCGACGAGCTGATGCTCGACCTTGAGATCGGGAAATTCAGCTTGGAAGACCTCATTCATGACCTTGCGCCAGAGCCTGCTTGTCGCCAGCACATTCGCCTTGTCTAGCGAAATCACACGCTTGTCTCCCCTGTTGCGAGCAAGAAATCCACCCAGTCGCGCAATACGCTCGATCTCAGGGCGGGAGTACGGCTCCATGTCCCACGCCTCACCGGAACCATCGTCTTCTTTACGGTCGCCGAAGTAGACGCCGCCAGTCAATTCACGCACGATGACGAAGTCGGTGCCGCGGCAGACCTCGGCCTTGAGGGGAGAAGCGTCGACGAGCGACTCGGAGGCGAAGAAGCACGGGCGGAGGTTGCCGTAGGCACCCATTTCCTTGCGCAGCTTGAGCAGACCCTGCTCGGGACGGACGGCGCCGGTACCCCATTTGGGACCGCCGATGGCACCGAGGAGAACGGCATCGGCGGATTTAGCGGCGGAGAGGGCTTCGTCGGTGAGGGGGGAGCCGGTGGCATCGATGGAGCACTGCAAAAGGACGGCCCAAGTTAGTAATTGGGTTCCCTATGCGTTGAGGAATGAGGGACGACTTACTCCGCCAAGGAGCTGATCGTTGAGGTTGAACTTGTTGGACGTGTGCTGCTCGACCGTCTTGAGAACCTGTAGCGTCCATGTCAGATACGCTCATCGGGGTGCGTCGTAAAGATTTCGGCTCGCTCGTACCTTGGTCGCCTCAGCAATCACCTATGCATGTCACGGTTAGCCCCTCTTCGCAAAAGCATAGGAAGCAAGCTCACCTCTGGGCCGCAGTGGTCGCCCGCAAAAACAACAATGTTGTGTTCCGCCATGGTTTAATGTATAGCAACGAATTCGTTCAATTGGTGAGAATGAATTGGAAGAGGAAAGAGGTAATTAGCCAGAAGATGTGATGTCTGGAGGAGCTTCAAGTTAAAGCAGAAGGAAAAAGAACTACCGGGTGCCGAAGTCGGAGCGGGGTCACCCGCGCCCGCACTAAATTGAAGTCCGGATCTTCCTTCGCTGCTGAAATCGGAGGGGTAAGTCCACCTTGGTATTATTTCTCAAAGAATCGTGGTCTGATGCTCGTAAAAAGAAAAGTATGCTCCAGCTGAGAGTTTTCTCTAAGTAGATAATAGCTCTGGAGTCGAGCGCCGAAGCCAAAATACCTAGAATTAACGTCAGTAAAGACCATCTTAAGGAACAGTTCAAATGAAGTCAAGAACAGATACTACTACTACCCAGGTAGTCAACCTACAAACGCGGCAAGGCGAGGCCTCTATTGTTGCATAACCTCCTGAATCGGGACTCCCGCGACTACCCGATCGTTCTTGTAAATCAAGTGGACTAACCAACCTCGGCTGCCATTGAGGAATTGCTAGGAAAATGCCCAGACAACTGGACATTAAGTTTCATCTGTGTTGGATTTTATTTTCAGACAAGCATGTTGTCAAAGTTGGCATGTGACAGCCATGGAATGAATGAATGTGGACTGTCAAACTCATAAGCATCCATATAGTTCAAGTCAAGATACAGAATGTGTTAGTTCACAGGGTTTCTCGCAAGGCATATTATTGAATTACAGCCTCATCATCTAAACAAATAAGCATGTACAAGAATTATTCATAAAACTAGGCCCAGCCCAGCTCAGCTCACCACCAACCCATCACTGCTGTCCATTAAATCCCGTAAAGCCATTCACACCATTACCCAACGTATCAAAACCAGGATATATCTGTCCCCAGTTAACATAATCCGTCTGCGGCGTCATACTTCCCGCAGGTATGAGTTGATCCGCCACCATCATCTGCGGATACATAACCCCATTATTCCAAGCCTGTACATCCGCCGCCATCTGTCCATGATCCATGCCCAACATGGGTTGCATCAAATCCTCAAACCCAGTCGGAGCCACAACCTCTCTTACTGTCTCGGGAACTTGACTTCCTCGTAGAGCAGTTCTGACCGTTCGGACGCTGTCTCTGTGGCCTAGCATAACACTTCCGCTTTCTTCGGAGCCATCGTCCATTACAACGCCAGAGTCTGGTCTAGGCATGATTCCGCGAGATTTGCGGACGCTTTGTGTTGCTTGGGAGCGGATGATGTCGTTCTTTTTGTTACTCCGGTTGGTGTAGGGCATGCTTTGCGCGTGGGCAATGCATTGGTCGACAGTCTCGATGAAGCATTGGTAGAACTTTGTAGAGAGTGTTTCCAGCGTAGCCGGGTTAGAGATTTTGTCGAGAAGAGAGTATTTGAGCTGGTCAAAAGCCTCTCGGTACTTGGCCTCGACTTCAAAGTGCTCGATGACAGGAGTGTATTCTGCCTCAATCAGCCTCTGCACCCTTACAACTTTGCAATGAATACTTACCATAAGGTCGAACATCACTGTCATCATCGTCCGGAAACACAATGTTCCAGATTTCCTTCCACTGAACCTCGGGCGAAGTCCCACTAGCTCTCTTTCTACTCAAAAGCTTCGTTGCAGTCTGGGGATCAATGCCGCTCTCAGCATCTGCATCAGCAATGTCGCACATATACTCTTTTGGTAGACGCTGGTGATCGCGTAGTTCTTTTCGCGTGGGAAAGTCGCGACTACAGCGATCGCAGACGAAAGCAGAGGGATCATCGCGCTTATGCTGCTTGACGATGTGTTGCCTATAAATCATTAGTGGTGACTTTCCAGAGTAGGAGTTTAACTGACCTGAGCTCTGCGAATTTAGGAAAATAAGTCATCGCGCAGCTATGATGATCTCTCACGTTAAAGCGATGAGGATTCCGCTTTCGAAATGGACAGCTAAGGCGAAGATTCTCATCCTCCCTAGGATTAGGTCGTGCGCGCTTTGTAGGCATATATCCTGAGCCTTCACCGTCGCTGAATTCATCGCCATCATCTTCACGTTTACCTTGCTTCTTCCTCTTTCCGCCCCGACGATCGCCATTGGCGTCTTGGGAGGGTGTAGAAGATGAACTCGACGTTGACATTGTGTGCGACAATTGACCATCCGAAGCAGATTGCCAGATGTGCTGGCTTATGTCTTGGGTGAAATTGGATACGAGGCTTTGAACCTTGTCTTGAGGAATTGAGACATCGTTTAGGTCGACGCCGTAGATGACTTGAAGTGCATAATTGAGCACTGAGTTTGCATCTTCTTGGGACACATCTTCAGAGTCGTCCTCTTCTTCGTCATTGGAAACATCATCCGTGTGATGCGATTCCGTCGTGGGCGTAAGAACCCTCTCCTCCTTGACGAAGGATTTTGCGCTGGGGCTGCGACAATAAGCGACACGTTTGCGCGGAACCATCGGAAGACTCACCTCACAGGCCTCAGCTCTTGAACAACAGGTCTCGTCTGCGCCTGAATTAAATTCTCTACCTTGAGATCAAACTCGGGATAACCCGTAATAATCGCATCCTCATCCTCATTAACAAACGTCGAACAAGTCCCATTTGAAGGTTGATGTCGATGACAGATGCGACTCGCAGGTCGCGACCCATCAAGCGTAGCCGCTGCAAACTGCTCCTGAATTGAACTCGCATACGAGGTACTAATCGGACTCGCCAGCGTAGAAAGGGAGTGCGTTGTCGCGGAATCAGGTACATTCGCTGAAGAAATACTACTCATGGACGATTCCGTGGGTGATCGCAGACGAAGAGCCCCAGGTGTGAAATGTAAACTCTCTGGTACTTTTTTGCCATGGCGTTGAGTTAAAGTAGGGAATTTACAAAGTGGCGCATCTCGCATTCGGAGAGGAAGATGGTGAAGACCAGCTTCGCCGATCTGGTTATTATGCGCCATGTTTGCGATGCGATGCTCAAGAATGGAGATTTTATTCTGGAGGCGCTGTCAGTTGGGCTTTGCATAAAGGCTGACGCCATTGAGGATGTTTTGGGTGTATTAACTTACAGGGTGAGATTAAAGGGTTATTTAATGCGCTTGTAATACAGATGAAACAGGAAAATTGTTAAATGAGCGTCGCGAGAAAAGACGATTGAAGGAGTGAAATAACCCGGCAGGTTTGACAATAATTATGACAAGAATTGATCTGAAACTGACAGAGGTCGTAAGCAATGTTATAATAATGGAAACAGAACAAAAAAAAGGGAGAGAGAGGCAGAGTCAGTCGGACATCGGTTTCACTTCATCTCACTCTCCCTCTCGCGCAGGTTGCCTTGCCTGAAGCCTGCATCCAAAGTCCTAGAACCACCTGCAATTTGCTTCTATTATTGGTTCAGCCGTTTAATAGGGTCCACTGCGCTGGTATGGATGGGGTAAGACTCGAGATGATCCTTGTTTGGGGGATGCTCTGATTCGCTCGTGACGGCCGTTGTTGCATGGGCTGTGTTGCTTGTTTTCCAGGCACCAGAATTATCTGTAATGGACTGATCAGCCCTACGGGTTCCCAAACGGTCCCTGTGGTTCGCTTTTGGGTCAGCGCTTGGGGGGCTGAACTGATGCCATCATGTTCGAGGACGCAGCCTGACGTGCTGTCGCTTATCGGAGGCTGTCTCCCCTCAATCTCACTTCTCGTTGCAACCCTGCTTCTAGCTTGAATCGCAACGTCAATTCATAGACCATTCCATATCGCCTACAAGCGCTAGGAGACCTATGGCGTTATATTTGTTATAGCTCTCTGAGTAGGCAACTATAGTATCCAAGGCATAATATCGCAGACTTCCCGCGACGTTACCGTCATTCCGTTGAGATTGTCTTATTACCTTGGCACTGCTGTTCGACTACGCACGTAATCTTTCCTGATGCCTACCAACCCGTTTCGGTACAGGCCTCTTGAGCATCTGGATTCTTTCCGACTCCTTCTTCTGGAGCCTAGTCCCAACCACAGCGCAGATCTCAAGGGGTCGTTGCATCACGCAACACTCTTGGATTGTGAATATGACCTAATCGAACCTTACACTGGTTTATCCTACGTCTGGGCCGATGCAAGGCAGAAGGATCCGAGGTGTCAGACGCAGCTCTATGGACAAAAATCAGCTTCTCCTATTCATCATCAGATATCCAGATCATACCAACCTGGGGAATGGAGGCGGGAAGCTCAGTGGGATATGGATTATGGTCGATTAACGGAGCTTATGCACATGATGAAGCGTGTGAGGCGTTGCGGAGAGAAATGGCCGCCTGCAACTTAAGCATTTCCTTTTCTGCCCTTTCCGCGGACATCAATCGCCCATGGCTGCACAGTGAGCTCTTCAGCGACACCAAGCTGGAAGTAGACGGCTTCAAAATCAGTCCTGGACCGGTTCGTATTCATGAGATGATCAAGAATGGTGAGGTCGAGGAATCTCATCAGCCGAGCCAGTTCCCAGCCTATCCAACCTCTTTCATTATTGCCGCCAACACGGCCATCGAATTCACGGGAGAAACAAAGGCCATAGAGGAGTTTTGGAGATCTGGTGGTGAAAAACTCGGCTATGGTCCATGGTCAGTGAAGTCTGGGGAGAGTCTGGCAGTTGATTCTACTGTGACAGGTTGCAAGATTAGCTTTGGCACGCTGCAAGTCATTGGTTGGATCAGCCAGATTATACCAGCTCTGCCACGGGTATAGAAGTTCAATGCTATTGTGTAAGTAAGGTGGTGGAATTCCTTACTATGATTATAAAGCTAGAAACTTTGTTAATTAAGCAATTATGATTAAATATTTCTGCTTAATTAAGCCTGTATAAACTGTTTTAAAATGGCATACCTATACCTATTCCTTTGTTAATTTGTGATATAGGGACTGCCAATAATGGCCTAAGTACACAAAGTCATAGTTCATCTTTACTGTTCTTTCGAACTTCCTTCCAGTCCCCTGGCTCTAATCCGAGGCGTAACATCTCCTATAAAAATCTGGTTTATAAGGAAATTATAAGTGTTTGAGGCCTTTAAACTCTTTAAGTAAAAACAATATATAAATGTAGTTATTGACACTGATTCCAGTACTAAATGTAATCAGTATATCCCTTGCAGAGACTTTTACTATTATTAACAACTTGCAGCATAGTCTATGTCCTTTGAATCTTAATGGTCCTCCCTGGCTATTATATTAACGCAATGCGTGATAGAAATGCCGCAAAAACTTCTCAAAATTGGGGTCGTTGGGTGACTGAAATTTGTTCAGTCCTCTATGGTCGGTGTCGAGAAGCACGTCTTCAGCGTAATGTAGGGTTCCGGATTTTATATTCACCGTCTAGTGTATGGTCAGTGAGCACAAGAAACGCGCAGGCCATTGTGCAAAACCTACAGGATTCAGCGAGAGCTTGCCTAATCTCTCGGGCCTCATTTCCAAGAAGTTGCACACGTACGGTGCATTATACTCACGGATCTGGCTCGGCCGTGCATAAGCCTCGTAGAACTCCTTGTCCAAGGCTGCTACGGCCGGATTGCTTTCCGACATGTACTCCAACATGGTTGTTGACGAGCCTCGCCAATATGCTGTGCAAGCGAGCAAAGATGCGGGAAAGCTGGCCTTGGTGCCATGGTGAGGGACGCCAAGGAAGTAGATGCCCTTTGTCATTTGCGGGATGTGCTTGGAACGCGTCGTCGCAAGAACGAGACTCTTGGAGGTGGAAGAATGTGAGCCTCAAACTCAACATTGAGCGTTAGAACAGATCTAGGGAGGAATTAGTTTACCTTTTTGAGTAGTAGACCTCCGAAGCTATGGGCAATGAAAATGATGGGTCGGCTTTTCTGCACAGGTGTTAGATATGAACCAAAGCATCAGAGAAAAGTGCTCAAACTTGGTGAAGATGCTCAATATCGTCCAACATCATCTTGGCAAAGACGTCAAAATCGACCTCGGGCGAGTGAGAATCCCATCTCGTCTGGTGGTTAAGCATGGTGATTTTGATGTTCTCGAGACCCTTCTGCTTGGGCAGTAAATCTGTGAGCCAGTACACTTGCGAGCCGTTGCCGCCATATCTCCAAGCGCTCGAGGGATCGGACCCAAGCCCGTGTATAGCAAAAATTCTACACGAATCTCGATCAGAACCACGACATAAGGAGAGGGAGGACAAGGGCAACCAACTTACTCCACAATGGTAGATTTACCAGGGTCGTTCAGAACCTCAAACGAGCGAAATGTGGGATGCTCAGCGTATCGCGTCCAGGCGTCCATAGGAGTGGGAACAAAGATATGGATAGGGCTGATTATGAGACACCACAAGATCAACACGAGTAATCCAACAAGTTTTGCAAAGTCCAGTACCCATATGCAAAAGGGCTTCCTCAGACGACGGGACTGTCGTTTACCGGACGAAAGCATATAATTTGCCGAGAACATGAGCGTGTAATAGATCCAGACGACTAGAATGCTGACTGAAAGCACTCTATAGTAGAAGGTTCCCCCGACACATATTGCCGTGAGGATTACGAGGGTAGATAGAGTGAGTGGAGTCCATCCGCTCTCCCTGCTACTGTGCAGGGCCTCTTGGGTGGAAATGAAGGACGTGGCTTCTCGGGCGGTGCGATTGCCGGGCCATTGAGAGTCGGATACGTCTACAGACCCGGAGGAAGAGGACTCGGATAAATAAGGATTCTTGTCGACATCAGAGGATCTTGGGAAGGATTTGGAAACTCGTTTACGTCGCTTGGTAGAGGAAGTTGGGTTGCGCGAAGAGTAAGTGGGAGGCCTAGCTTGAGACTTAGGCTTCTTCTTAGCTCGGGCGGCGTTGTTGCCCGAGGTTATCCCCCCCTTAGTTAACTCTAGGTTTTCATCATCGGAAGCTACCTCAGATAAGGCTCCCTCGTCAACCGGACGCGGCTGAGGGGTGAAGATTGGGTGGCGAGTTGGAGTCCCAAGATTGGCAAAAGGATTTGGGCGCAATGCATTCTTCTCGTTCCTTCGAGCTTGGGAAAACGGGCTTTTCGAATCGAAAGGGCCTGAATCCTGGTATTCCCAATCCATGGGACCGTAGGTCCTTCGATCCATGATGGTTGAAGTGTTCAAGTGTCGAGCTCATGTGCGTCGCAAGATGCGGAGAAGGATTCTGCCTCAGGCCGCATAGACCGGCTTCTCCGAAAGCTGTAGCAAGCAGTCACGCAGTATCATGCAGTCGCAGCCAATGAGCAAGGCTTAGGGAGCAGCCTATGTGATTGATTTGATAGTTCTCAACTTCAGCTGAGAACAGGGGAGTGCGGCAAGGACCAATCACAATGCAGAACCTCCACTGCGGCTGATTGCTCTCGGTGTCGAGTCCATCTCAATCCTAACTGCTATAAGATGAGCTGGGCTGGGTATTGTTTTGTCGGGTATGGTATCTGGCGTCGGCTCAGTGAGTGTGCGAGAGCATGGTCCAGCAAGCTACGTCGCCCTTCCCCAAGGAGGATAGCATCCTCGACAAGCTGACAGACCAGGCCATCCCGGCTGATAATGCTCTCTTGCTGGCTGATGAGCTTTCCTGCGCTATGCTGGACACGCTACATCCGCACCTCGATCTCATCTCCCGAAAATCCAGTTCACACATCGATGCTCTCCACGTTCACCTTCGTAAGCGACGCGCCGTCACGATTGCTGAACACGCCCGCCTCCACCTCGTCTGGCATTCCGATACGGTCTACCTGAAGCCACTCCCGGTTTGTCTCCTTAGCTCCGACTTCTGGGAACTCCATCTCTCGCCCGGTAGCCCCACCCGGCCCCAGGCACTCGGCTTCATGCGGACCTACGCTTACCTCATCCGCCACCGATCCGACTTCCAAATCGCCCAGAGGGAGGATCTGATCCCGCCGTCTGAGAAACTCCTGCACGGGGAATTCGAGGCCTTTATTCGACATTTCCGCAGCATCCCGGATGATCAGGTGTCACCTCGGTGGGAGTTTGGCCAGCTCCGTCTGAGGTGGTTGGACTGGGCTGTCAGAATCTTCCAGCCGAGAGTCCCGGGGATACAGGGACCCATGCTGAGAAGACTGTTCTATGAAGAGCCCTACCAGCAGACGGGGCAGTTCGTCAGGGAATTCGGAGCTCCGCTGCTCTTCGTCTTTGCAGGGTTGTCTTTAATTCTGTCAGCGATGCAGGTTATCCTGGCGGCGCGGCCCGACGACCCTTGGCCAGGGTTTGCATCTGTCAGTGCTGGGTTCTCGGTGGCTATTATTATCTTGCTGGCTGTTATCATCTTTGTTCTGTTAGTCGTCGTGGCAGTGGTGTTGGCCCTTCAATTGGGGTTTGCGCTGAGAGCTCGAAAGAAGCTAGGGAATCAGGCACTTGGGCCAAATAGCCTTTATTAACCCTAAACTTCTGGTTGTGTGTTAGACTAATCTGTAATTAATCATATCTAATCGGCGAATGAGTCACCCCACATTGGGAAAAGGGAGCACCATCATTAAGGAAATGCTCGAACTTAGAACTGAACTTGATAGTGATTTTATTCAGAGATCGTCATAAAATATCCATGAACAACATGTCGCCTAACTCACGCTCATCGACGCCTCCCCATCATCCAAATTATGGGGTGCCAATGTGTCATGGGGCGCTGTGTACTGTGCTAAGCCACACTAGTCATGATATGGTCCGTGCTTAGAAACTTTCTGTCAAACGCGGGGCGGCCTCTGATTTTGGCCGTTACTGTATCTTCTAGGGAACTAGTGCGATTTTTGTCCGCGGCCGGCGCGCACTTCACTGCATTTTTAACTACACGCGAAGGGATCAGAAGAATCATCGTTGG
>PVQB02000761.1:0-12579 GCA_002980475.2 Fusarium beomiforme | reverse complement strand
TCAATTGATTCCGACTTTGAACGGGTCGCAATGCCGCAAAAATAACTTTCGAAGGCTGGCAAGCCAGATATAAGCTTCCCTCGATGTAATGAATCGATGCATCCACTTGAAATGCATTTTATCGACAAAAAGCTGGGGGTGACCTGAATCCGTTTGGGTTAAATGGATTCAGGTCATCATTTCATTAGCGTGTTTTTTTTTACTATGGGTTTTCAAATGGATTCAGAGCTGAATCTGCCGCGCAGCTAGGATAGGGCCAATCGGTGATACAAATCATCTAGTCAGGCCTGAGCGATCTCCGCGGAGCGAGCTGGTGTGCCCAACGACGACTTAATGCTGACATGGTGGTCAGATAAGCCTGCCACCTCACAACTGAGGAACGTACGGCAGCCAATGATTGCCCATTCGTTCCCATCGTTTCGAATTGTTGGCCTGCATCGTTCGTTTGTCACACAAGTGCCACTGAACGCCCGGTGGCCCTGTGCGTCCTCAATGTGGTCAGCTGCCCACCATTAATCCCCCCTGTCTGTAGCTTGTGCTGAAATCTGCCTCGCTTACCCATCGACGGGGCTGTTGTGGCTGCAGCCGGCCAAGCAACCCGTTTTCAAGCCTTTGACAGGGTTTATATTAAACCCGAAAATGGTAATAGACTGAGGTTGTTTCCTCTTTCCCCAAAGAGCCTCAGAAACTGCCCAAACTGGTCGGTGATGCAAAGGGTTTTAGGCCGGCTAGCTCTATCGCGCTATATAGTACCTCTCTTTATCTCTACCTTTTTATCTCTTTTTATCCCTTTTTATTTTTTACTTTTCCTAGCTATATTCCTATTTTCTTTTATTATTTCTTAGGTATCTCTCTCTTAGAAATATCTCCTATCCTATTGAACTTTGTTTTTCTGCTGCTGGCTGCTTTTTTCTTGCCAATCACCTTCGCCTGTTTTAATGAAATCTTCTTTCACTTGACTCTTCCTTACCCCTGTCGACACTATATCGCTTACCCCGCATAGTATGCTGTCGCCGGTACTTCCCCCAGCCCCACAGGGGTCTCCGCTTTGACTGAAAGAGGCTTTCTACCTCACCCCACTCTGGTTACTCTCTCTCTCTGGCCAATCACAACCTCAGATACCGACAGGGGTTTCCTCTTTTACTGAAAATGGGACCGACAATAGGGATGTATTTTCCGGGGCTGGTGCTCCACTTTATAAATGCGGAGCGAAACCTCGGGGGATCACATATAACGTGGTGATATGTCGTGGCTGAGGTACATGGCTCCAATTGGGACTTGGGCAAAAGCGTGGTTGGGCGGCCCGAAAATGCCCCTCCACTAGCAAGCCACTAACAAAAGCAGGAAGAGGAAAAATTTTCAGGGGAGTCACTGGCGCTCCCTGTTTCTAGTCAACCAGCCGCTACGGGGTAAGCGACTACAGCGAGTCGGGAAATACAGGCGCTGGCTTTGCTCGACAACTGCAAGAATGGGCAGCCGGGGGGGAGAAGGCGCCTAGGTTGCCTCCTGAATTGCGGCGGAAGCATGCGGCGCAACCAACAGCAAGTGTTCACCACGAACCTGGCCCAATCAACTTTTGGCGGTCTGATCTGGCTGCGACGGCACGTAGCAGCTTGACCACCACCGAGTGATGGCAGTTGCCAGCCGGTCTGCATCCCCGCGCAAGACATAGGAGAAGAAAATCAGCTCGCGAATAAGTGCTACGTCCATGATCTCTCCATCTATATTATCCGGCACGGCTCCTGGCCCGTCGCTGCGCAGCCACCCGTTTGCAATACTGAGCAGTCGACAGGAGGTGGAACCAAAAAAGCGTCAACCATACAAGGAGCATGACGGCAACCGCCGCCAAGACGAAGGCCATCGACATCAGCGCCACTCCATATGAAAATTGCTGGAAGCGAGAAGGGAGAAGTGGCTGGCGAAAAGTAGGGAGCCTAGAGCGAACTAATCAAGGACAGTGAAACAGACAAGTGAGTGGTATGGACTGGAAGGTAGTTTAATTTCAATTGACGTGCCTCTGTCTTCGCCTGTAATAGCCATATTCTTTTGCACCCAAAAGACTAATCGGCGTTCTGTTGCACTGGAATTTTAGCCCCACGCAAAAGAGTGAGAGGATGATGAAGAATAGAGGCTCAACGAAATGCCCCTTTCAAATCTATGCACCGATCACTCTTTTGCACTGCAATTTTAGATGAAGGAGCATGGAGGGTTACCCCGCATTTCAGGCATCATCGACATCTGCGCATTGCCACAAACCATCAAATGCTCCTTTCTTTGCGCCTCTCTGTCCATAATTCAACGGCCATCTGCCTAGTCGGCCTTCTCGGTGTCCATCTACTGCTCAAGGGCCCTGTGGCTGCCAGCGCTCGACTACACAATGCTCCAAGATAGTTACATAATACGCGGCTTACCATTTTTATTGGTTTGCAGGTAAATGGACCCTACTCCAACCTTCTGAATCGACTCTACTCCCTGCATAGTGGGGCGGACGACCGACCTGACCCGACTGCGGCGGATGTACACGTACTGGCGCAACCAGGCAAGGGCATGCCGGCGACGGGGACAAGAGGCAGCAGACCTGGAGCAGAAGGCTAGAGAAGCGGCAAAGGAGTACCACGACGCGATCAGGAGGCAGAAAAAGTCACACTGGGACAGCTTTCTCGAAAATGGAGCCAACATCTAGCAATCGGCCAAGTACCTCTCGCCTGGAGGCGAAGCAATGGGTAATAAAATACCTTCTCTAAAAAGAAGAGATGGAACGATGACGAGCGACAAGGCAGAACAGGCAGAAGAGCTTCTCAGTGTCTTCTTCCCACCTCTGCCGGCTGTGATCGAGGATGAAGAGCGCCGGCCGACGCAGCGAGAAATAGCGATGCCAGAGTTGACGCTAGAGGAGGTGGAAGAGAAGGTGATGGCGGCCCAGGCATGGAAAGCTCCGGGCGAAGATGGACTGCCGGCGATGGTGTGGAAGCAGCTCTGGCCAGTAGTAGGAGACCGGGTGTTGTATCTGTTTCAGACATCCCTGAGAGACGGAGAGCTGCCTGTCCAGTGGAGGAGCGCGAAAATCATCCCGCTCAAGAAGCCGGGCTAAGCAGCAGCTTGACAATAGCCTCATTTCCTGGCATGGCGGCATACGACAATGCGATCGTAACTGTCTCTATGATTCACGGGATTCCTAATACTCAGTATTTTCACGCCATCCTTGATCCCTAAGTATGCTGCTAAGCGCCGCTCAGTCATTTGTCTTGGTACAACTTGGCTATCTGGCCGCGACCAAAAATACTTTTTAGCCATCAGTGCTTGGCTTGATGACTCAACCTTTTTTGCGGAACCGAGAAAGTCAATGGCCTCCTGGCATAGAGTTGGAGCTTCACGAGCATGACCGCCCCAGTGGCGGGCAGAGTAGTCATAGAACGGGTACAATCTCGTCCGCTCTTCAAATTTTTCATCCGTCCGACAAAATCCGCTATCAATAACATCAAATGACAAGTAGGTTACGCAGGTTGTGATGATATCGGATTCCACGATGGGAACAATTCGCTCCGTATGTCATTAAAGTAGTGCTGCGTCGTGTAGTGGGCGAGCCGAATGATATCACTTTCTTTGTCCACTGTGACTAGCCCAGCACATACTGAGACTATATCCTCCATGGGTACTAGGTCTCCGGTGTCTAGTAGTCGGTTGTCCTTCTTAGTCGCAAGTGCATGCTGTAACTCTATCGTTGTAAGTTGTCGTTTGGCGCAACTAATCCACGATAGGACCCGTATCGCGAGCTCTCTGAGCCCCATCTCCTGTCTATTAATTCTCTCCATTGCCTGGTCGTAGGCGCTCGATAGTAATTTGTGTTTGTTACCTCCAGATACTTTTTTTTTGCTTCTGGATCCCTTCCAAGGCACTTCGAACATCGTTCTCCGTCACCTTATCCTTGAGGAACTGAAGGTAAATATGGGCCAGGAGAAACCTGTGCGATTGTCAGCAAGTATTTCCGCACCGATTTCCATTGGATGCTCACATTCCGTCCATGGCGTCTGAAATTCCTGCCTTGACCTGTTCTTGAAGCCGGGGGTTAGTTTTGACGACTGAACGTAGCGTTCCCATGTGGTTCTCGAGATACAGGGCGACATCGTCCTTAGTCGCATGGATGACAAGGTTTAGAGCCCGATCAAAAATACTGGTGATATCGGAAATGGGCCTTGATGTTGCGTAAATGTTCACCGTAAACCTGCCCGGAATAGGGGCGGTCTGGGAACCTGGAACGAAGCCAGCTTCTCAGGCACACATCCGTTCTCCGGACAGTTTCGCCGCATTGGTCGAGGAGGTGATCAAGTGCTGCCATCATCGACGCTAACCTTCGTTCATCTCGCGCCAGGCTATAGATTACTTCTTCTCCCTGGGTACCCAGGGGCATAGGCTGGTTGGTCCTACGATTAGGTAACTCCGTAAGCGCAACAAGGATATCACGACGTGTATCTTTGAACATCGTTTCCCAGCCTGTACGCCGCATCCAATTCGTCTGTAAGGCGATACATGCCGGTGCTGCACTGTCATATGGTCTCGTATGGCCTCCCTTTATATCCCCTAATGTTACACGCTCAACAGCAAAGAGCTTTTGGGCCAGGTGCTTAACGGCGTCCGGACTAGCTTGCAGAAGAGTACTACAAGATAGAGAGCCACGACCTGGGTTATTATCGGTGATAACCCATGACCTTCGGATGTCGTTCACTGACCAGCTCTGAAATAACAAGCCTTGCTGGATGTGATCACGTAGCCAACGTCGCTTCTGCTGCCGAGCTGCGAGCTTGATGTCTTTGCTGTGCTTTGACTTCACATGGGCTAGTAAGACCTTTTCGCTGATAGAGCGAAGACCACAATGTTTACAGGCCGAACCCTTGTATACCGTAAGGTTTGGATGACGCGGCGCGCGCGTAGGGTTACTGGCGAAGCCGCATTCGATGCAAATTATTGCTGGACCTGGCGAATTGTAGTACAAGCCGAGACTCTCGAGCTTTTGGAGCTGACTCGGCCGCAATGTGACAATAGCATCCGTGTACGTCGCGATGACTGTCATATTGATAAAGTTGAGAAGGCACCAAGAGGATCGGATACCCTCTATGAAGTCACATTTAGCCAAGAACAAAGAGAGAGCTTGATCGCTGCTCCCTTCCTCCTAATTGACATAACGGAAATTACTACACGCTGTGAAGTTCTAGTGTCGCACTTAGCGTGCTTAAAGGGTTAAAGTGAATGTGATGAGCAGCAGTAGTGAGTTGATTGGTTCTATCTTCTGTGTGGGGTATTCCATCCCACAGGTTTTACTTTAAATCACCCAGCTTGATTACTAAGGGCTGTTGTTCCTGAGGCTCGTTGAGACCATGCCCGGCCTGCGACACCTAGAGCGCGTCGTCTACATGGTTGGCACGGGCCTTCGTGGAAGAAACGCGGCGCATTTCCAGAGGCGAAATTCGGGGTAAGAAAATGGAGATTCTGATTGGTGCAGAAGTGGAAATGCGGCGCATTTCTAGTCTATATTCTTGAGTAAAGATAACTGGCATCGTTGACCAGTTTCAGACCTTGATGGGTGTTGTAATTCACGACGCCGAGCATACCAGGAACAAACGGTTGTTGGTATAGCGTTATCGTTTCTGTGGCAAAGTATCATAAGACCGTCTTTGCCAGTTGGCTTGCCTCTTTTGACTTATGTTTGGCCATGCAAATGTGCTTCACTGTTCTTGTAGGAAAAGTTAACCTATGAAGTAGGGCCAGTTTCACCAAAGTTTTCCCACATCGCACTGCCTCGCGACGTACTGTGCTTCCACTTTCCCGACTCCTACCCTCTCATATCCTCTTTCACCTTGTTTCTCTCGAACAAGGATGAAGTAGTAAGTCTTGCGAGGGTCTGTCTTGCCGATGTCGTCGCCCATACCAATAACAACGCAATATTTCAACTCGATCCTGTCCGCCACATCGAACCACAAAGAGCCCACTTTCCTTGTCCAAGCGAAAATTGTCCTAGCAAAAATGGCAAACCGTTTCTCATCCTGACCAATCCGGCAATCTGTGAATCGCCTCACTTTGACAATCAAAGTGTCCCCATCATCAGCAAAGTCAAGGTCTTCAGAGCGCGGAACCATGATTCTCTGCTTCGCATCCAAAATAAAATCAATGGCTCCGGGATACGCCATCCAAGACCATGATGGCACTGATCGATCTCCGTAGTCAATCCGAGCCGTCTTTTCCCCGCCAGACCGCTTCCATAAGAGAAATTTACTAAGAAAACAACGAACGATTCCATATTTCACTTTAGTCCGTAACGCATACCGCATGCGCTCGACCAAGCTGTAAATCGCAACATCCCTGTCGGATTCAAAAGTAAGACCAGATGTTGAATACTTCTTAAATAGGAGTTGGACAAAGTCAAGGGTACGTTGATATCCAGACTGGCTGAGTCGATCGGGAAAGTTAGGGTCGAGGATGAAGTACTGCTTCCCGAGTGGCCTGGAGCTACGTAAGACTCTGCTACATATATAACCGTTGACTGCAGACTTACGGTTTTAGTTTGGTGAACCGTTCGCATCGTACTCCTTCCCCACACTCCCAGTATGTGTGTCTCGCAGTGAAATGGATAATTCGCCGGGACAGCACCCGTTCTTGAAGTACCCAAGCTCGTTTCACAAGAGGCCCCTCATCCACGTCTTTCTCGAAGTCGCAGGCGCAATTCAATATGGTTGGAATGCCTGGCATTCCAGTACCTGAGTAACCAAACTCTGATTTTAGGAAGCCATCTTCCCAGCCACGCGCTGAACTCGCGGCAATGGTGCAGTAGGCGTTAGCAAAGATATCTTCCATTGTCCTTGCCTCGCTGTTCCAATCGCCGTCGGGCCCTTGAATGATGCAGAGGGCATCAATCCAGAGGTATTGCTTCTCGAGTAATTGAGTGACCCGAACCGCGTCTTGGAATGTCCTGGGCAGCTCATCGTAGCTGAAGCCCTGCAAGCGATCTTGGTAGTTTTGTCGGGTAGTGCAAAATCGCTTCTTTTCTTCCTCCGTTGGACGGCCCCAGCAGTGCGAGAGCACAACGTAGTCTTCACCCTGAAGACTCTTGTCTATAAGAAGCAATTTGTTAGTATCACTAATAAAAATAACCCTCTTCGGCCAGAAGTTCTCCTTTCTTTCCGGCCGCTCGCATTGGGTGTGGTTTTGGTCACAGTCCCAAAGCCACTTGCGCAGCAAGAGAGGGTATGGACGGACAGCATTCTCCAGCAGTGCCCTAGAAAATTCCTTGGCGAATTCTCCGTCACCACGGCGCGTCCAAGTCGTCTATAGAAAAGCGCCAGATTAACAGGACATCTAAGACTATGCCACAGACGTTTACTTACCCGCTGCACCGACAGACACGCCAAGGTCAACCATCATCGTTATTTCGTCCATTTTAGATATATTCACTTACCTCCTGAACAACAGCAAACACGCAAATATCAGCAATCATCGCCATCTTATCTACCTCAAAAGCATCTACTTACCCCCTATACGCCAGCGGGCACATCAGTGTCAGCAATCATCGCATCCCGTCTATCTCAGGGGCATCCACTTACCCGCTATACCAATAGACGAGCCGATATTAGCAATCATCGCTTCGTTTATCTCAGAGGTATCTACTTGCCCACTACACGCCAGCAGGTACGCCAAGGTCAGTAATCATCGCTATCTTATCTATTTTAGAGGCATCCACTTACACTCTAAACACCAGAACATGCCAAGGTCAGTAATCACCGCCATCTTATGCACCTTAGCGGCATTCACTTACTTCCTAACACCAGCAGATAAACCCAGGTCAGTAATCATCGTTAGCTTGTCCGTCTCAGAGGTGTCTACCTACCCACTATACGCCAGCAGGCACGTCAAAGTCAGCAATCATCGCCATCTCGTTTATCTCAGAGACATCCACTTACCCGCTACATCAACAGACAAGCCGATATTAGCAATCATCGCTATCTCATCTATCTCGGAGATATCTACTTACCCGCTACACCAGCAGATACACCAATATCAGCAATCATCGCCACCCCATCCATCTTAGAGGCGTCCACTTACAAACTACACCAGCAAACACGTCAAGGTTAGTGTGTATAATTAATTCACAACCTATTGCACATACCCCCTATAGAGTGTGATTAGTATCGGCGGATCATGTTCGCGATCCTCAATCATATTCGTACATCCTGTATGTATGTTAGATTTTACATTCAATGCTGTGGCTAGAGTTTGGTTCTCACTTCAAAATCGTAATGAATCCAGCGAAGGCCTTGTTCCTCTGTAGATGACATTTGAGGACCGTGTTTTCTACGAGACATCACCAGCTTGGGCAATGGGTCTTTGGCGGCATTGGCTTTTTATCATTACGGTGTAAGATTAGGCATCAACGTGCACAGCCTCGCTACGAACGCTGACGCCAACGGGATGTGGGGAGGCGACAAGCCACAGATAGCTCAGCTCCGCCACACAGAAAGCTGGATTGACGTCAAGTGATTCCCTTTAGTTCTCCTTTACTTTGAAAGCTGTCAAATGTCATAAAACCTAGCTTCGTTCCTCGAGGCTCTGTTTGGACAAATCGGCTCCGGTTTGCGTCTCTGGTTCAGTTCAACGCGTCGCCAGAGGAGCTACGTGATAACGTGTCCACGCTCGCGTCATCTCATTCCCCACCATCGCGCCCTTCCTAGCTCCTCCGAAACCAACATCGTCCTCCCTTCGGATCACAAATCCGGTAAATCGTTGCCTCGACACCCGCGATAGTTCAACATTCCTGCGCTCTCACTTCCTATTTGCGGGAGGTTATTCCATCTTAGTGGCCCATCCGCCCCGACACTTGATGAACTCCCAACAGGTCCAAAAGGCCCACAAGCTACCGACGGCGCCCCTGAGACGCCTCTAAGCGAAACAGGCAGGTCGCTTCTTCGCGGGCTAGTAATGGACTTCTCTACGATTCTGGACTTGTCTTGTAAATATGGTCCGTCTTAATAATTTGCCATTAAAAAAAATCTAAAAGTTGATAGCAGAGCAGAAGACGAATGAGACGAAGATCTAAACCTGGTGTAAACCCAAACAATTAACGAAGCTTGTATACTAAGACCTCATCCTATAAATATTTAACCCCTCCCCTGTATTCGAATGCTCCAACACGAAAAGCCATCCATATTCAAGCCAAGTCAATCTCGACCTTGCCGTTGGGAAGTTCAGTGACTTTGTAGTCATCCTGGGGGAGCGGCTCGTTTGGGACATACGATAATGAAATAAAAGACACCTGGGTAGGAATGGTCCGTAGTCTTAACTGTACTGTAGTTCCCTGGACACCCCTCGTATTCGACAGTTTCAAGACTGGGTCTTTGTTAGTGCCGGTGTCATCTTCTTGCTAAACACATACCGAGTTCTATGAGCCTTCCACTGACCAGAGAGAAACAATGCTTTCTCCGCGGCCATGGGCGGTTGATCAGCCTTGGCCTTAGCTTCCTGCAGCACTTTTTCGACAAACTTGGCTTTCAAGACGCGAACTTCGATAGTTCCCATGGACTTGAGACGTTCGACATCACCATCTACTGTGCCCTTGTCTGCACACTCAGCTGATAGTAACTGAATTAGTATTTAGTTACTGAAATAGGCCAGACAAACTTGTAGGAACATCGGTGAAGATGAAGTATTGATGACTGACCGAACCATCCGCCTCCCGGTGCCGCCTATATTCCATATGATTATACTGATACATGCCCGCATTGGCAGGTTTTCTTACAACGACGTTCCGAAACCTGCAAACGTGGATGTAAATCTTGAAAATCAGGATATCGCAACTTGGGCCAAAGTTGAATGCGCCTCCGGTGCGGATCTTGAAATAATACTTCTATCCGACTTTGCATTCAATGTATTGATGGAATGAAATTGCACCGTGACCGTGGGAGGGGATAGTCTATCCTGCGGGGGGTTCGAATTCTTCTTCCGGCGAGCTCTGTATGTAAATAGTCACAGGCAAGCTGGGTTTCTGTGGATGGACGCCCATTTTCATCCAGGTGGGTGGACGAGGCTTGGCGGATGGGCTGCAGATTGGATGTCATGTTCTTCAAAGTTGAGATATTAAAGGGAAAGAGTTTGATCTGGAATGAAGGCTTATGGATTGGAGGAATATTTGCACCGAAATCGCTTTATTGATTTCTGGACTCTTTGAGCCCCGTGCGAATAGCCCGTGAAACACTGCTCTCTATTGCCGCTAGCTTCTCTTTGTCTGGATCAGTAGAATGAAGACATTGTTTAATCTTATGAATCAGAGCTGCCTTGGTTTTGAGTTCTTGGTCCAAACCGCTTTTAGTCGTCTGCTTGTTAGGTGCTTTATTTCCCTTCTCGTTTGCATCGGTAGCTAAAAACAGGTAGATATATAATCGATTTTCATTATAAAGCAGTGCAGGGATGTGACCACGGAGCTATGTCATTTACCTATTCGTAATCTGTAAAGACTCGGTCCCAGTATTTCCGCTTCTGTAGTTGAGATTCACCTATGATATCTTTGGCGGCTTGATGTTTGATGCCAGATATCATCAGAAAGTGCTGCCATACTGTGACTGCTAATAGATGCGTCTACTGGCCAAGCTACCAAAAGGGCGACTGCTGCTATATATGGATTCACAGAAATTGCCCATTTAGTCCAATTTTGATGCGATGATACGAAAATATCGTTTATGTAAATATGCTACGCCTTACAAGAAGAGGCCCTTTCTAGCTGCTAGATGAGCTTTTTTTTTAGGGGACTGATCTGTACAGGTAGTGCACATGTCAATTCAGAAACTCTACCCCCTGTACATGTCCGAAAACAGCCTCATCTTGACCGCGAATTCTGATTGGCTGCAATACTTTGGGTCGACGACAAGGTCAACAACCTGCAAGATGAACATACCAACAAGAGATAAAAATTTATCTAAGTATGGATAAGATGAGTTTAAAGACCCTGATATATGCTTGGATTCCATGCTAAGAAGTTTTACCGTAGATTTAGTGTCTAGTTTGATTCCAGTTAATGTATGATAGTGATCGCCTTTGTATCCCCATAACAGCAATATAATAAATGATAACGGAAGATGACATGTCTCAAGCAGGGCCTCGATGTGTCCAAAGCATTCTCGAGAGCTGGAACAAAGCTTCGGATAGCTCCAGCCAAGGCCTGGATAGGAGGACGAATTCCGACTCATCTTACATCGAATTATTTTCTACTCCAGTATGCGTGCCTTCTTCGAAATCACTATTCTCATCACCCTCATCACTGCTCGCATGACTTGATTCGTCGTCCTCAACAGGGTGCACGCTAGAGCAGCCTTGTTCACAACTGTGCAGTTGTATCACGAGAGATACGATTTGATGCATTATCTTTTCCTCATTCAGCCCCAATTTCAAATTGCAGAGCTCTTAATGCTGCCGCTCCTTGAATCTCAAAATCCGAAAGACAAAATAGATAAATCGCTTCCACACGTAAATGTACCTTTTCAAGCACGACACAGCTCGAACCGGATGTGGCCAAAAGACATCTTTTGAATATATATTCAGCCAACAACGAGACGTGTATGGCGTGCCAATTAGTGTAGCCATCACACGGTTGAACATGAGATCAACACCCTGGAGCGAAATGCGCAGTTGAGTTTCGGCCTCAGCCGAGCTCTTGATCCAAGCTCCCTTCCATTGGCCAAGTAGATAATCTTGACCTCGGACGAAGTCCGGTTGTTGTGCTGATGCAGTGATAACTTCGAGCGGCCGGTTACGAGATAGATCAGGCCAGCGAGTGTGTCGGAGTCATGGCGTCGTCTCGTTTTGGTCGATAGTTCCAGCCCGCTCGTGGGGACTGCTTCCCTGATGTGTTCTTGGCGTTTTCATCGATATTTACAGCGCAACTTTTGTTCTTGTGTCACTCAGTGATATCTTTGGGGCTTAAGATTTCCAAGAGCTGTGCCCTCTTGTGAAGTCTCCACGTCCCCTGAATGCGTGGCTTCAGGGCTGTTCGCGTCCAAGACCGTAATCAAACTTAGATTATATTACATGTTACAAGGCTCTCAGCCATTGCATCAAACTCTATGGGAATCGTACAGGGTTAGAAGTTGAGCACCAATCAGACGGCTAAGCGCCCCCTCCGTCACTGAAAGTGGAGTCGCGGCAGTTTCACTACGTACCTTCTTTCAGGTGAAAGAGGAAATCAGGGATAATAGCCCAATCAAGACGCGTAAAAGTCCTTTTTCACTTGAATTTGGAGCTGGAATAATGATGTAGGGCAAACTGCCAGCTCAACAAATGCCACGTAGACAAGACGGCGTCAGCCCTAGTTTCTCTGCCTGATATTTCAGGTATCTTCTACTTCTTCCCCTTTCGGATCACGGCGTAATGAGTACCCGAGAGGTCAAGCCCGCGAGTCGATTGGTCATGAACTGTGCCGCGCCCTGTCCCTGTCCCCACCCACCCACAAAAATCCCCATTTGTTGACAGATTAGCTTTGGACTGGATTGGCTGTAGGGTAGAACTCAAGACTAGCTGGCTACTTCTGACTCTACGCCTGTACAC
>PVQB02000759.1:0-22589 GCA_002980475.2 Fusarium beomiforme | reverse complement strand
GCTTGAAAATATGTTTTTTATATTTCTTCCTATTTTATTTCAGACTTAAAGTACTATAGGATAAGCTACTTGTAGCTGCACAGTATACTAGCCGGTTCGCTTGATATGTATATTATATATCTTATAAATAATACTTTATCATATTTAGAGAGGTATAGACTTGTCAGTGGTATTACAAATTACACACCATGGGCCTTATTCCAGACCAACTGCGCTGGACTCCCCTCCTGAGGCATGGCTGGCCAAGTAACCCTCATCAATGCCGCTCTAGCGTTTAGCCACTGCTTGATGCCAACCCTCCGACTCCAATCCCGTATACTGCAACTGAAAAACATCGCCACGTCTGAGTTTGGTTCATATGCGAAGATATGGATTGCTCCAATCATAAGCTGCCAAAATATAAAATCTCCGTCATGCCCGGGGTCATCCTTCCAACGCGCATACATTCTGCTAAGGTCGCGCCTGTACAGATACATCATATATTCAGACGTACTTCGTTCAATGACTCCAGGGTCACAGATTCCAAGTACGCGGTGCATATATAGATTCGTAGCAATGTACATGGCACAACATGTTGTTGTGAATCTGTAGGGAAAATTAAGTGGTGGGGTTTGAGTGTCATGGATCGAAGTCGACTGGATGTGAGAAGCCACGTAGTTCGCCAGCACTTGGGAAGCTGCGCCTGTAGCCCAGGCTGCATCGAAAACACCTCTCAGAGACTCTACCTCCGTAAAATACTCTTTCCGGGCTTCATCAACCTTGTCAGTCATACTTCGAAGACTTATTATGGTTCCAAGTCCATTGATATCCTTCAATGTTGACCCTAGAGGTATGGGGGCCAGAAGTGACGGTAATAACCGAATAGCAGATAGTTTAATGCGCAAGCCGCCCGTAGAAACTTCAGAACGCGTGATAGTATATGTCATGTCAAGGGCCTCCTGTTGGCTGAGGTTGTAGACATTCCTTTGCGAATTTATGCGTAAGAGTGCCCCAAGTCTACCTTTGAATCCGGCAACAAGGGTGTATGTACTAAGTTCACGATGATGAGACACAGTATAATACCATCAGGTATCGATGAACTCACAAGATAAAATACCGGTCGGCTAGCTCTTGCTGGGTGGGATCTGACTCATTGGTGCCACATGGACCTATCTGTTTCAGGAGGCTAACGATGCCATTCAGGTGAGTCTCGGCATTAGCAATCTCACCAAGGCAGAGCTACGCCGAGAATTAGTTATATTTCAAGGAACCGAAAGCATTGTTCTTACCTCCACGAAGCAGAGGGAAGCGATCTGTCTGATGATGCATGTGACTGATTCAGATGTCTGATTCACAAGCCAGTCATTAACCATGCGGATAGTCTGAAGTTTATGAAATAAGAATGTTGATTGAAAATGTTGCGAGTTGCCCGTATTCAACGTATAGTGAAGACTTGCTATTAGAAGAGCATTGCGAAACGCATGAGCGTGTTCCATTACAGATACTAAACTATCCGGTTCGCACCAAGGGTCAGTAAGATGTTCTCGTATACGTGAAGGGGAAAGGCGTGTACCAATCTTGGTGTTGCTTGTGGCCAATCACTTCCAGAGCTTGATCAGCTTTATAGACTACAGGCAGTCCTGAGTATACCAGATTTTGAAGTACCAGCGATCATATGACTTACAATAATGGAAAAGTTCTCTAGACTTGAACGGCATATGTATGGTGAAGAAGTTAATCGGGATAGGGGCCCTGGGAATATCCATTTGACACGAAAGTATCATCTCGTGCGGATGCACATGTTCTTCGGGTGCTCCGCTGTATCGCCATTGTATTTGAACGTGGCATCTGGGCGAGTCCCGAGGAAATGACTCAGCAGACTCGGAGAAATCGGCTGTGGACGGACCAGAGCCTCTACCGTTAGTCATGATCTTAGCATCCGTTGCGGGAAGTATGGTGCGTTGCGTTGCACGGCATGTGATAGGTCGTTCTGCTTTCTTCTGCCACTGCTTGTACTCGCAAGAATATCCCATCACTGCACATCGTTTACACGAGGGCCTTGTCTCGTCGCACTTGAGATGAGACTTTCTACACTGTGTTTTAGGTCAGTAGACAGCTCCAAAGTTAACAGAGACAGCATTCGCAAAAAATGACACATGTGTCTTACCGAACCACAGGCTCCATGGCTTCTAGGACCACCGACCCGTTTGGGTTTAGGGATCGAGGTTCCCCAATGAAACACTGACTGCATATCGGACCTGGTGGTTATCTGAAGCCAAGTACCATAACTTTCGTGACGTCTTGAGTGTCGCTTTCATTCGTGATGATTCCCGGTATAACCTGAGGAGCGTGCGGAATGGAATTGCTGACTAGCCCCACTGGCGGTAATACCGAGCTAACATTAAATATTACCAATTACAAGCGTGTCGAATAACTGAACCAATCATATACTACGTGCAGACCCCGGCGTGTCATATGACAAACTTATGCACTATCCGTAAATTGGTATGTGCACTAAAAATCCCTCATTTCATATTTTTACTATGTCATTAGATACTTCTTAACCAGAAATTGTCGAGCTATAATATAGAAGGCTATCCTCTTAACATGAGCTGCTGTGCAGGCATGACAGGCTATGGATTTGAGCGGATTTATTGATTTGGAATGCGCTTGATAAGGTAGGGACTGCGATGACCCACCAGGAGTTTATACGAGAACAGGCATGTGATAGGCGAAAGGCGCGCAAGGTCAGATTGCTGACGGCAGAAACTCTCGAGCTCTTATCGCCGAAGATGGAGTTATCGGGATTTTCATTTGGCCACAAGCTCTGACTCATAGGAATGATGGTACTGTGGTAGAATATAGAAATATCCTCCTCCAGGCCAAGCTCGCATCGTACGTTACCGCTTACCAGTCAGCTTGCGATTGCATAGTAAATGCCGTGCGCAATCGATCATCTTTTTTCAGCCAGTTCATAGCACATCGAATCCCCCTTTTATTCTCTCCCAAATATCCCAAAGCTGAAGTGATATCACCTTCTGGTTATCTTTATCTTCACCCGCCATTCAGACTGCCCGAAATGAAAACCTGGCTCGTGACCGGATCTTCGCGTGGCCTCGGCCTGGCGTTAGTGGAGGCTGTACTGGCCAGCGGCGATCGTGTTGTGGCTACCGCTCGCGATCCCGACCAGCTCTTCGAGCTTGAAAAAAAGTACGGTCCTAATCGTATCATCACGGCTTCATTGGACGTGACGCGGCTGGACGAAGTGTCACATACGATACAGTTGGCTCAGAAATGCTTTGGTGGTATCGACGTTGTCGTCAACAACGCAGGATACGCAGAGACCGCGCCCATTGAAGACATGAGAGAGGAATCATTCCGCAAGCAAATTGAAACTAACTTCTTCGGTGTGGTTAACGTCACTCGAGCTGTTATACCATTGCTACGGAAGCAGGGCTCTGGACATATCCTTCAAGTATCGTCAGTCGGTGGGAGGGTTGGATCTCCAGGATTGGGGGCTTATCAGAGCGCAAAATGGGCAGTCGGCGGGTTCTCCACGGTTCTCGCGAAGGAGGTCGCCCCCTTCGGAATCAAGATTACCGTTTTGGAACCAGGTGGCATGATGACAGACTGGGCTGGGTCTTCAATGGGTTACCCAGAGATCAGCGAGGGCTATCTGGCAACAGTAGGCGCTATGCATGAAGCGAGGGCTCGCTACGCTTCGAAGTGGTCCGAACCAACTAAGATTGCGCGCGCCATTCTTTACGTCGCCGGAGTCGAAGACCCGCCACTACGCCTCCTTTTAGGGCCCGACACCGTGAGCCATGCCGAGGAAGCCTCTAGGTCTTTGGCCTCCTCGGACAAGAAGTGGAGGCATGTGACGAATCTAACGTTCTGAAATATACGGGCTGCTACAAAAGTGTTCTGCTAGAATGGTGACTGATAACGTTGAAGAGACAGTTGAAGCAAGCCAGAAATTGAGAATAATTCAGAGCGGACAGTGCGCAGGTAGTGTAGATAATTCAAGACTAGTCCAGTTGTCTGGTGAGCAGTAACTCTATTCGTATTCCAACTAGTTCATTCGTATTGTTAAGACTCGGTTCTGTCACCTCAAAGATCCGGTGATGGTTGTAATCCGCAATTTTCATTTTCTCAAACGCAGACACTAAGTGAATCTGAGAAGGAGGGTGTTATCCTGTCCATACATACCTGGACTGGATGGTCTTCTTTCAAAGCGAAGGGGATCAGATTATCCTGTATTAAATATAGGGGTGATAAGACGGAGAGCGCAGCCGCTGCGGCTCACTCATTGGGAAGTACCTAGAAATTATTGTCTGAACTGACAGTCTACGAATTGTAATATGACAGCTGATGATGGGCAGATCTTGGTCATTGTCAGCGGCAATAACTACCAGCTTAGCTTAGAGACACAGATTGGCCACCGTCTGAGATTTTGCAGATCAGGCTGTGAGTCGTTAATCTGTCTTTCGTATTGGAGAGCCTAAGCATTGCATTTTAAAATTTATGACTACATATCATGAGCACTGTTAACCTAATAATTGATTCAACGTATTACGTATCGAGAAACAGGAATTGATACGTTGCGGCCCTGTGGCCTACCAGTTAGCTAAATAATTATTTACCTCCTTGTCAATATATCGTTTAGGCTAAGCTATGGAATACACGCATATACGAGACTATGATGATTATTGGTTATGTGAGGGATATGCAGGACACAGTCAGATCAGGCGGGTCTACAGTTCAGCAACTGGGATCTCGCGAGGCATGTGCCAATAGTATTGCTGATCCCGTATTTTACTCTCACTCAAGATGATACAAGTCTACTTTGAATAGAAAACGAGACCCGCGATTGGATTCTACTGATGATGCATCTGGAAAGGTGTATATCTCCCTGGATCTTAATCCGGAGTCCAGGTCCGAAGCAACAGCAACCCAGAGACGTGTGTTACATGTGCAGTCTTTCTCCTTAAGCCTGCATATACTTCAAGTAGTCACCTGCTGCCCTCTTCTATTATTCTTCACCTCACAACTTCCACACTTTCTCTTTATTTCTTCAAGATCAAAAACTTGAATTTCCATTACGGTATGAGCAGCAACTTAATGCATATACGCTTTGAAGGACTAACATGTGCTAGACCGTTCACAATGAAGTTTTTAGTTGTGACATTCCTTGCCCTTTCTATGGTGGCATCTGCCGAGGCGGATAAACGTGCTGCCAAGCAGATGCAAATCAACTACTTCGACGACAACAACTGCAATCGGTTTCTTGGCCAAATCGACGTTACATGGGCGAGCAAGCATCTCAGTAGCGGAAAGAAAAACTGCTACAACTACAGCTATGGCAACTCCGTTGCTATAGTTGAGTGCAACGGAGATTCTTGCGACTGCACTTTTTATTATGATCGTGACTGCAAGTCTGGAAGTGAAGGACCTTGGGTCACTAACAATGGAAGATGCCATGGCTCGGCAAATCAGTTTCAGTCATTTAGATGCTTTTATAACTGAGGCAGGAGTAAATGTGTACCTGGGGTGGTTACGATCGTTAAACGCTTGGGGTTGGAGGGAGAGAATATATCGAGCTGTCCTTTGAGCTTGCTGAAAGTTGAAGAATATGGGATTGAGCATTGGAGTTATACTAGTCCGACCCGGTGATGGCAATGTAACTCGGCCTTGCCCGTTTCCTTTACGTTAGTTCTTCAACCTTCAACCAACATCATTAATCTACCTCTCAACATAGGGACATATATTTATAACTGTGCCTCTGAGCCCTAATCCACTATGTCTTGGCTAAGTTGCGAGTTTCAACGGAAATCTAGCTGTTACAACTATTTTTCAAGCATACTCCATACAGTCTTAGTATTTTACTCTTCATTCCACAACTTTCATCACTCAGTCGTCGATCGAGAAGACGTGTACAGAGCAAGCCCGCGCCTTGGACGTGCCTAGAGGGGTTAACGCAAAGATTTTTAGACCTAGTGGGCGACAGCTCACGTAGGACTTGCCATGAACAGAGGAGGGGATGGTCATGGGAAAACTTGACCTCGATCAAGTCACAATGCATAAGGCTATCCGCAATACATGTGGACAAAGTAGCCATCCTGAGCTTTTGTGGCTGGATCGTGATAGTTCGCAGAAATCGTTAGTTCGGGGTAGCTAAGTTGTTCAACAGAGCCATCTATATCTTGGTCTCCTTCCTAGTTCAAGCTGCAAGTTGTCAGACATTACGTGTATTCTGTTCATTGATGTAGATTGATGTATTCATTGTTCTGTGTTGAAATCTGGCCCTTTGGGGCTGGTTACAACAGAATGCTTGCTGGTGCATCGGGAAGCCCGGCTAGAAAGTATATTCAGCATTTTAATATGGCAACCAAAACGGATTGAAAATTTAGATAAGAGTTGAATTTCCTTTTGTTGTGATATTGTCCCGCGCAATGTTCAATGCCCGGTTTTCTAATAATGCCTGTCTAAATTGTAACCAAATCCGAACAGTAATGCGATGCTAAAACCCCATGACGCACTTATGGATTTGTGGGCAGAAGGCCAAATCCGCAAGTGCTGAAAGCTTGTTCTCTGTGTATATAAGATGTCATGAACTCTGATTACTGATGCGAGTTTGCATATATCGCCTCTTTAAACGATGCGTATTGACCCAGTATGCAACGACATATTTTCCCAATGAAACAACACGAGCGAAGCATCTTGAGTAGTCGGTTGAGAAGTGCTCAGGCATGCCATGGTGAAGAGTGGCTCTAGCTCTCCCATGACTTGTATGCTCGTGTAAGTCAACTTGTCCGAGTATATGATGGGTGGACTCGGCAGGGTAGTCAGTGAGGGGCGCAGCATTTCTAAAGCGGCACTTAAAAGCCCATCAGCGGCGTCAAAGTCGCCATTGAGCAATTCATATACAACCATCAGTAGAGTCATCAGAAGTATCCATCTCTGGGACACTTCATGTGAACTCTGCATTTGGCGATGAAAGGTAGTGAAAGCAGTAGTGTAGAACTGCAGGGAAGCTTGTCGGTGGTGATCAGCCGTCGTCATGTGCGAGCTAGACTGACTCAGAAAGAACCCGCTAAGGAGGAAAGATCCAATTGCAAAGACAGAATTGCGCATGCACTCGTCTTGCAAGGACTCTTGAAGCACAATATTCGAGAAAAGCTCGGAGTAGCTGAAAACGCCATTGTTGAGGCTTGCGTGGTGATGGAAATGTTCGAGGTATATGACACTGTGGCTCAATGGACAAAATGAACTTAGACCAGGGCTATCCGGCCAGTTGCAGAAAGGGGGCTTAGGGGTGGAAGCCGTGCTCAAGTTGGTCTCGGATGTTTCAGGGGAAGTATACATGGATGCACCACTATCCGTAGTCTCTGAGTTTTCTGTGCCGCTAGAAAATCCATCCGATATGGTACTGTCGTCTGCCGCATCGCTGGAGTACCCGTCACAGTCAAAGCTACCCTTGGTGCATCGGAAGCATATTGGTTTGTGCTCTACGGTTTAATTCGTCAGTCGGGCAGTTTCCAGTCGTGCATTAGCATATCCTGTGTTCTCTTACCATCGCATTTAACTCTTCGAATCTTGCAAGTCCTACAACCTGATCGAGATTTAGGCTTCCCTGCCCTCTCCCAACGCCGTGTCGCTTTCTTGGCCCTCGGCGGGAGTATCCTCCTTGAAGGTTGCGGTGGTGGCTTCAAAGCCGCGTTTTCCGGATAGAGAGGAACGATTGGCCGCATCCTGAGTAACTCGACTTGAGCTAGTTGATAGGTTTTTTGAACAATAACATGAGGAGTTACAGTACTTTCCGGCCTTTTAGAGCTGGAGAATTTTATATGGATACGTTAGAACAGGACCATATCCAAATTGTAACCCCAATTGGGAATAGCTCGTTCTTCGTAGTTGCCGAAGCTCCCCACATCGACTCGCTAACTGATAAAATTGATTGGTTTAATTGAGATTGCCGGTCAGGAGTGATGGCTGAGCTGCTTAGAAGCTAGACCGAATAGAGTATTCGTATAATTGAGCCAATGAAGTGGTCTGGAGTTATGGAATCAAAGTATTGTAATGGTGGGGCGGAGTTGCTTTGTTCTTTGTTACTGTTGGTTAATATGCATCTGACGGGTAGGTCTGACTTTACTTGTTCTTGACCTCCTCACCTTTTCACTTATCTCCGTGACAAAGTTCCTCAAACTCCTTACAGGGCTGAGTAGCGCCCGAATCATTGGATTTAACCCCTGTTGCTTTCTTTCAGCTGACCTGGCACGCGACTCGGTTCAATCATGATTCCCGCCAATCATCCAATTAACAGCTTTGGACCTGGCAAACCAAAGCGTTCTAGTGCGCGAAAGAGCCGCAGTGGCTGCATGTCAGTAAGCGGCCTCTCTTCTTCCTCGTACCCTCAGTTGTTGAGGTATACGTAATGCGCCAAGATATACCCATTCTCATACTTGTATAAACCGAAGCTGGCTGGTTGACATTCCGATCAGTGCAAGCAAATGCGTATAATGTAACGAAACAAAGCCGACATGTACTCGATGCCTAAAGTCAACCCAACCCTGCCACTACCCACAACCCAAATAAAAGGTACCTCACGTTGTCGCATCGCAACCGAAATCCTCCCGCTTAAAGACCAGGCTATGAGTTCCGAGGGACCCGGTGCCCTTCTACTCCAGCCAAGTGCTTCCATTTTGAAATCTTACCAAGTCTCTTGACTTGTTTTGCTAGCAGATGGCCCATGACTTTGGTCAGACCTTAAGCGCTCTCTTCTAGAATAGAGTCCTGCCTCGAGAGGCTATGAACGACGTCCTGAAGTAAAAATGGTTCATTTTGTTGTTGTTAGTTCTAAGTTGCATGTGTCTGAGAGGAGCACAGCTCCTCACATAGTATCCACATCCCAGCCACCAGCAGGTCGGACCACCTTAGCCACACTGTCTTAATACTGCCATTCTCTCCCGATTGAAGCTATCGCCAAAAAGATGGCGCCCGACCAAGCTAACGCTGCCTTTGTTTGGCGACAGTTTATCGACCTCGGCCGTTCTAACTCCAAGAAAAGCAAGCGATACAGATGCCGTCACTGCCAAAAGGATTTTGCAGCGACATCTGTTGGGAGGCCGAAAGAGCATCTTGCTGCGTGTGTGAAATGGCAAGCCAAGCAGCGACAAGAGCGTCAAGCTCAATATAACACTTGCTATCTTCCCTCATATTCAGAAGCTATACAAAAGAAGATAACCGAGGTCGGAATTCAGCATATCTCGCAGGACGAGAGTCACAGTTACGCCTATGATGCCGCCGCCGCTGTAATCGCCGGCGGTCGGCCCTTCAGCCTCTTCCAGAGCCGCCGTTGGCGTTATTTTTTCACTCGCATTAAGCCTAGCTGGAAGCCTCCTAGCCGCGCCGCCATCACAAGAATTCTTCCCGACTTCTATCAGGAACTCTATGACGATGTTTTTAAACGTATTACCAGCTCAGAATGGTTCAACATCATATTTGACGCTTCCGATAATGTCTCGCGTCACAGAATCGTTAATATCTCGGTACAGCTACTAGACCGCCCAGCCTTCTACTGGAAAACGTTTGACACAAGAGACAAACAGCACACAGCGAAGAATTGGGAGACGCTGATATGGTGTTGTTTATATTACGCTGTAGTGCTAGGTGAAAATATATTTATGAAACTTGGTTGTTTAATATTGAGATCAGAGTTTTTCTCGGGTTTATATCTCTACGTGATTTCATCTAGAACTTTGTAATCTAATTCTAGGATTTTGAGACTAACAGTCTGAATCCTGAAGGGAAGGCGGATCCCGGATTTTCCAACATATGGCCAGAAATGCAGCAACTGTGTGGCGGTGATCTCTCCAGAATCAATTCTATTTGTACAAATAACGAACACAAGATGCGCTCTGTATACGGCTTCCTAGGCAGATTCCCAGAGCTCTCATATATTAACTTCTCTCTATGCGATTCTTACGTCCTTTAGCTTCTAATTAACGATATACTTCTCCTTCCATTCTTTGAGGATCTCTGTAATAACGTTAGCACCCTTCTTAAGTTCTTCTTACGGTCTAAATTACAATTGCAAAAATTGAGAATGTGCCAATGCACAACGTAGAACAGAGTAACTCGCGCGCTAATCAGAAGGCGCCGGTAAATCGTTAGTTGTAACTGAGAAATCGATACACTAACTCGCTCGTTCCGAATAGTATAATTACACGTTGGGGTTCTCAGTACAATTCTTTCTTCTCCCTCCTCCGTTCTCGAGACCCTACCAGAGACTAGTCTATGCGAAAAGATATACGGGATGAGCTGCGATTTCAAGATTGCCCCGTTCTCCTGCCTAAAACGGTTAAAATTATTAAAGATAACAGCTTCTGGCTAAAACTGGAGGCTAGGATCGCTGTGCTAAAACCAGTAAACCAATTTAAATACGCTTCCGAGGCGGATAGGGAGGGATTCGCATACGTTGTAAATCGCTGGCTGCAAATCAAAAGCAAATGGTCTGAGATAGGAGAGGCTGATCAGTTTCCTGATATTCCGTGGGACGACATTGACGCTATATTCAAAGCCCGGCTCTATAAGCAAACGTACGATATATATTGGATCGCTGATGCCCTCCGGCCTGATAGAACAGGTCCAAATTCGAAACTGCCGTCTAGCGTCTTTGCGCGCGTATAAGCGTATTTGCAGAAATAGCTGAAAAACTACGACGAATATTACCGTGCCCTTTCCGAATTTACATACTTCCGAATGCGTACAGGCGGCCCAGACGGCTTGTTTAATAAGCATAGCGCTGTATACGATGATGGCTTCAAGCCAGCCATGGCGTGGCAGTGCCTCCTCAACCAGGGCTCGATTCTGGCTAGAGTAGCCGTGAAGGTAGTGAACACGCTTGCGAACTCTGTGCCCTCAGAACGAAGTTTCTCTGCTATTACTTTTATATACATAATGCTCGAAATCACCTTACGCCTATACAGGCTGACATGCAGGCCTTTATTTTTATGAACGACCACGTATTAGATCTCCCTAAGGATCAGAAGTACGCCCATAAAAGGCGCTGGGCTGATCTTGAGGAGAAGGACTGGCTAGAACTTGAAGACTCATATCTCGAGTTATTTGTGAATGCTCAGCGCAAGAAGGTCTGGATGGATGGTATGATGGCCTCCACCAGTGTAGATTTTGAGTGGGAGGGTGTATTACAGTCGACGGGTGATATGCCCACTACCAGCGGTAATTGGTACAGTATACTCTCCTCATCTGAGGTAGCCTTAGCTTCTTCACCCCTAGAGACTGAAATCGAATCGGTATCTAATTAAATCATAGTACGATTTTAATGCTGCCTTGTGTATTATTTTAGTTAACTTTATTAGAGATATTTATAGGTTTTTAATTCCCTCTTTAAAGCTATATGCACTTATTAACTCTATTATATGTCTTAAACGTTTTAATAACTTCTATCTGCTTTATTAGGTATTATTTCCTTACATAATAATATCTCTCAAGGGAGTTCTCTAATTTAAAATAGTAATTAGAAAAAGGCTTTAGTTGACCTGGCTAATGCTTAACTTTAAAATAAACTAGCATTATCAAGAGAAGGGTTAGCCTACAGCAGCATATAATACGAGGGTAAAGCTATAGAGTAAAGTAACATAATATAAGGTTTTAACCTTAATACAGTAGAGGTATTATATACTATACTAAAAAATATACCATGGTCATTAGAGCAGTTCATTCAGCAGAGAGGTGCGCGGATCCGAATTGCACCGGAACTCAGAACCAAATCCTGGATTTTGGCTCCCGTAAATCTTGGTGAGTGTGTTGCAAGACAAGCATATAGAAACTTGACTGACGGGACTCCTATAACAGCAACATTTGTGGCCGATGGCGGACGGCAAGTCTTACTCCAATCATATCTTTATATGGCGAATCGCCTCCGTCAATTTCATCCAATATGCGTTCTGAATGGTCAAGGGTTGATAAAGAGAAGTTTGGCCCTCAATTGCCCCGGGTCGAGGCTGAGCAGAAAACAGAGAGTTTTTGCAAGGTCAAAGTAATCTGTCAAGCAAAGTCTATTCGAGATGTTGCGGATGCACATGCTCGGCTAGTTGAGAACCCTAATCATTTGACAGCAAATGCGATTGTTGGTCTTGAACTGCTTCGAGTTGTAGAACATCACTATGAAGACGAACGTGCTCGGGAGTCAATACGTAGTTTGTCGTCTTTTCAGGTAAGCAGATACCCTACTAAGATCAAGATACAATTAATCTAAACACTAAATGACTTCCCAGACTGCACCGCTGCTAAGAATTGGTACCTCTTGGGTAGAGCATATCTGGTGCACCAAGACTACCGGGGAGCCCATGTTTGCCTGAAAAACGCGATCGTTCTCCAGCCTAGGTGCCCTTCATTCTGGATAACTCGCAGTATCATGTACTATCAGGTCACCCAACACGTGGACTCCTATCACAGCTTGGCAAGAGCTGTGAGGCTAACTCCTTACCTATACGAAGCTTGGCGTTTTAGTAGGTTATAACTCTCTGCCTCTCTTATTGTGATGATTCATCTAACCTGTGAAGTACGACAACTGCAATCAACAATACGCCGACGTCGCAGCTGAATTCAAAAAATGCACCGAGTTAATGCCAGGCTTGTCCGATGCTCACGTACGGCTCGAAGCTCATCAGGCATACCTTCAGGATTCTAATGAGGAGGTGTTGCGAACTTGCCTTATTCGCACCATGATCGAGACCCCTCTCCAGACACAGTACGAGGCTATGGACCAAGCTGAAGGTAAACATATAACCCTCAATCCCATTCGGGAGACTGGGCAACGAGGCTCAGATGATGACACTGATGAGGAATACTCTGTCTAAGATTATGGATCGGATTCTGAAGGCAGCGACTTACTATCTAGAAAGTCGGATGGTAATTATTTCTATAGGGAAGGTGAATATTAATCAAGCATGAACAGTTTCACGTTGTTCTAGTTGATCTTACATATAATTTCTATTCAATGTTCCAGAAGGTGGTGCTGAGCCATATTCTTATGCTAATCTTCGTAAGGTTCTTACTATACTGCACAAATTTATTTTTATTTTGAGCGCATCTCTATTGAGCTTTGCAACTAGCAGGGCGCGTATGGTTTTACTGGTTGAAATCGCTCAACTTGATGGAGACTTCCCGGAAGACTTTTGAAGAAAGGATACAGTATCATTTCAAAATTAACCAATAAATTTCTAGATGATCTCTATTTCCGTTCCCACCTGAAGTTCCCCGGTTGGCTGGCTAGGCTGGATACACCATTTCGCCGATGCTACTGCATGTTGGTCGTCAACACATGCAAGAATGTGGCACAGACTTACGATAGGGGTACTAGCAAATAATCCAAGGGCATCCCAATGACAGTATTAAAAGCCTTGCTGAGAAGGGGCAATCTACAGTTTACCTGTACTGGTAAACTTCTGGCGGTGATATCGAAGTCAGTATGAAAACGACTATGTTAAATCGGGGGCGGCTACTAACTAAAATGCTGTATGGTTCATTGCTCGGAATTCGATATCCATTGGTGTTCAGTATCAGCTTGAAGGCCCCATAGTTTTGAAACATCATTATCTTACTCCACAAACAAGCATATTTCGGCCTAGTGTTCTTGGGTTCTAGAAATTAAATTAGACATTACTGAATAGGGAAGGTGTGTTGGTTGTTGCGTTTCAGCCTCCAGACAAAAGCAAAATACTGCCCCCACAAGAAGGCAATTCGGCTAAATAAGAAATGCTTGTTTAATTTTGATATAAGAGGGAACTTGGTTCGAAAGCTGAATACCTACTCATCTCATTGCCACTCCGCCAAGTCCGTTGCCACACTCTTTAGCATACTCTTTACGAAAATAACATGGAATCCGAACGCGACAGCACCCCGCCTATCTGGCGTAAGCCCATAAACACAGCCGATGCTGTTGCTCGGCCCACCAGCGTTGAGTCTAGGTCAGTTGAACCTGCAAGTGAGCCGCTTCTATGGGACCAAGAAAACGACCCAAACACTCCTACAAAAGCTTTCGATCAAAAACAATCCGCCAGCGCTGTTGGTGTAGTACCCATCAACGACCAAATTCACAGGTCGACTTTGAACCAGGAAGATTTTGCCGTTGGGGGATCCAGGACAGAGAAAGTGAGTCCGTGCGCGGAAACCATTGTCCCAAGTAGAGTAAGCTGGGAAAACACCCTGCGGCGTATTATCGAGGGTTGGTGGCAGGAGATGCTTTGCTGTTTAGTCAGCGTCGTTACTCTAGTAATCCTGACAATGACCTTGAAGAAATTCAATAATCAGCCTCTGCCTGATTGGCCATCCGGTATCACTTTGAATACAGTTCTAGCTTGCATAGCTACCATATGCAGATCCGCACTACTTATTCCTGTAACAGAAGGTTTAGCACAAGCCAAATGGGTTTGGTTCAAGCAGCCACGACCGCTCAAGGACTTCGAAGCATTTGACAAGGCGTCAAGAGGCTTAGGTGGTAGCTTAAGCTTGCTCTCTCACACCAAGGGATGGTAAGCTCTGCCTCCCAGATACCTAAGTTCGTACGGTTACTCACAAAAATAGGTTTGTTGGTATCATCGCTGCATTTCTTTTGAGTACCACGATTGCCACATCAACAATCACACAATTTGCCGTCACATACCCGTCTAGATTTAACCAAGATGGAAGCAAGGGAAGTGCAGAGGCATGGAGGTTAGGGGAGAGCTGGGGGAAGGATGAGTCGAATTATGCTTTCAGTAAGTCACCCACTTCTTACCACTCGCTTCTAATAACGCACATGCTGCAACATTTGGTTGGTAAATATCTGACAAATACGCATAGTGAACGAGCCAGCAATTGCAAGAGGTGTCAGACGAGGAATCCATAATTTGGTGACCGAAACGATCCCCTTTAGAGAACCGAAGTGTGCCTCGGCCAACTGCAGATGGCCAGAATTCCGCACGCTTGCTATAGGATACGAGGTTACGAGTACGTTATATATCACCCCTCCAAGACGGTTGCCCGTCGTATCTAAGCTTTTCCCCAGATGTCACCCACCTGATCCAGGCGGATGTCAATTTCCACGATGGTAATCCTAATATCACTCTGCCGAATGGTGTTTATACGGAACCGGGCAAAAGTCGTGTCAGATACACTGGCGCCCCAACATTTTTCCTTGGCAGTGGGCCAACTCTAGTACATCAGCATTTGCGAAATGCATCAATTCTCGATTATTTTGCCATTTATTGGGAGCCATCTAATCTCATACCTTGGGCAGTCGAAGTATCCTCCTATTGGTGCATTGACACTTATCATCCTGAACTAGTCGATAATGTCCTTCGGATGAACAAGTCGGCATCTCAGATCCCGAAGTTACACGCATTGCAAGGGGATGACTATCGTGGATACGTGCCTTTGGAATTACCAGGCAAAGACGATGTCACATGGACCATTGGTGGGCTATCTACGAGAACAATAGCAACTCAGTTAAACGAATCGCTAAGTGGCTACACTGTCGTTCTAGCAGGAGAACCAATGCGTGGTACATCAGGCAGTGACATCTTAGCACAAGCCACCAAAGAGGTTGTACAAAAGCTTGCGAAGGGCAATTCCACGCTTGAAATCCAGGAGGCAGAGAGAGCTTGGTGGACCGCCCTGGAGGGCATGGCGGTGAACGTGGCTAACAGTCTCACAAACACGTAAGTTCAACCACTTATTTATCTGTTGCGCTATATCCTAATACCGGCTCGAACAGACTCCTTCCTGATCAGTCCAACGTCGATGGTGTTTCATTAAATACTGAGGTATACGTCCAGGTTCGGTGGGAATGGTTGGCACTTCTAAGTGTGCAGGTTGCCCTCTCTATCTCTCTTCTGATTTGCATTATTGTTGAGTCAGCGAAAGCAGAGGTCGAAGTTATGAAAGGTTCGACAGTGCCAGTATTGTTTGCCATCAATGCGGTAGACAAGGCTAGGATGGAAAATGGGGACATCGATTTGGATTCATTGAGACCGATGAAGCATCATCAGCAGCTGGCTCACGTTAACCTACAGAAGGTCGGTCAAAAATGGGTCTTGCAGTAGAGATAGCTCCAGTTAGACGATTCTGAAAGACGAATAATGGACCAAAAATGTCGCAGCATATGTTGATAGTTTGTAGTTATTCTCTGCGATGAATTTTATTATAAAAATAATCTCTACTACTTACCTCTAGAAAAACTGAATCGTGGTCCCATTCAAACTGTAATTGAAATGTCGTCTTGCCGCCCTCATGCATTAGGCATTAACCAATCGATTCATGGCCGAATCTTAAACATTTTTATATCGATCTTAGAGATCACTTTTTTGTACGGATGGTATTGTGTGCTTAGCATGCCATGACTGTCGTGTCTGAAAAGAATACAGAGTCCAATCTAACGGAAGTAGATTAATGGACTCGGAAATCCATTCAATTGGTTATTTCTAGCTATCGACCTCCTTATTAGATAAGGCAAGCCGCGGCTTGGAGGTAGCATATTTCGAGCGGAAATCGCAATTGGTAAAATCTTTTAAGATAGTAACTAAACGACAACTATGTCCTTCCAGCGCTGTCGAGATCTCTTGTACCATAGTCTCGGTTTGGAGGAGAGGCATTTGCTGGGAAATGACTCTGCAGTTTCCATTTAATCGGGCATGCCACTTACAGTGGTGGATCATAACAAATCTAGAGGCTCGTGGTCAGACATGCGTATCATAATACGAAGGTGTGTATAGAAAGACAGTGCCAACTTTTGGTAAATCAAGAGGAGACGCATTGTGCTTATTCAGTTTTACGAGGCACGTGAAAAAATAGAAACACGGGTACCTGTGATCTATTACCTTCCAGCGCAACTGGCGCTATCAGGAGAGCTTTTTTGCGGGATCTGTTACAGTGATTAGGGTGATGTTTGTTAATATATTGCATTCTGAGGAGGACAATGGGGTTCTTACAACGGTACCATTACAAAGTCCTAATCTGGGTTAGTCGTCGGCCCGGTATGCGGGGACGTGTTCAAACCTAGTGCCATCCACTGTAGTTGGAGCTACTCTTTGGATATATCGATTTAATAGTAAAAGCCTATTTTCGATAGCGAGGATGCAATATCCTGTACAATGACAGCCATGAATACCACGTTCCCCCAACACACAGGTTTTACACGCTTGCCGATATAATTGCCAATGTCCCATCTGTGTCCATTAGATGCAGAACATAGTTTAGCATAATAGGATTCTCTCGAGAACCTAGAGAACGTTTTGGCCGCTGAGCTCCCTGGTTGTCTCTTAGCTTGGATTATTTGACCATACCTCTTGCGTACTGTTTACCGTAGAGGTAACCGGCAAAGTTTTCTTTTTCGAGCTGGTATAGATTCTGTTTATATCGCGAACTAGCTCCGAAACGACCTCATCCTTCCCCAGCTGCCGACAACGGCGTCTGACCATACTCCTGATTCGACTTCCGTGCTATTTATCCCTTATCTGACCGCACGTAACCTTCGCTTCATGAGCAGATATCGACTCCATACATATCTAAAACGTCATAATGGTACATAGTGGAAGTCACATTAGATCGCCGCATATGTCTGCGCATCATACCGGCCTGAGGACCTTCCTTTGTTGTGGGCAAGGAACTCCCACCAGCCCTTGAAGATAACAGAATTGGTTTGCAGGGAATCAGGCGACATAGGTTGTCTATTGGCTATATCCAGAGGCTATTAATATGTTATCTTTGGTCGGTGTTATCGGCATCTATGTTAGACGGAAAATAGTTCAAGTGAAAGCCTCCTATATCTTCAGCCCTACTTTCTAGCAGAGCATCCACGTCAAATCCACGAAAATCATGCTCAAATTTAGGGAAACCCGTAAAGCCCTACGTCCATATCAGCAATCACCTCAACGGCTCCGAGGAGAGGGAACAAGATTTACAATCATGTTACAATTTTCCATACTAAATGTCGTGCTCTGAACCAAGTCGACGGGTGGGCTAGCTGCCATAGAAGCAGGCGTAAATGGCAGAGCTACTGCTGGCTGTCCCGTCGACATGACCTGCGAAAGACTAGTATTCCGGGTATCCTTCCTTATGCCGATGGGGTTGATATGAGGCACTGCGTTCGGAGCAGCATTCGCAGGGCGTGCCACTGTAGCGCCGACGTTCAATTTCGGAATCTTACAAGTCACCATCTACGGGACATTAGCAATGGGGAAGCAACTCAGTCTCACGCAAGAAGCCCATTACCTCGTCTTTGACGTTCGTGGTCCTCTTCTTGGGAATAGTCCCTTTGGGAAAGGGGCTTTTCTCGCGAGCGGCTTTGCTAAGCTGTGGAGTTGGCAAGGTAGCCTTACTCGTCTGTGATAGCGAGGACATGGTGCTTCTTGGCTTGACACTGTCGTTCGCATCTACCGGCTGGACTGGCAGGAGGCAAGACTGTTCTTGCAGTGTACCCTGGACCCCACGCAGGGACGTCTCGGGAATCTGGTTTTCAGTTGAATCTTTCTGCCACTGCATCGACCAACTGTCATCCGTTTTCCTTTCTTGTTGAAAAGGTGTTTGTTTCGCCGCTATTGATGGCCGGGTCGTTTGGCTATTGGAATGTTGAAAAGTACGTAAATTAGAGGCTTGTGTCCAGTCATGCATGCGCACTACACCCACATTGCCGCCTAGGCCGTCCACTTTTGCTTTCGGGAAATCAACTACTATACTGTAGGTAAGCTATTGGACAAAGAAATTAAGGGAGTCAAGATAACGGCGAGATCCGAGAAAGTAGATGGGAAAACACACTAATGTCGTTCATTGGTTGAGTGCCAAGTTTCACCTGTTTGGTAGTATCAGGCGATGCGTCTAGTCTTGATGTTTGTAGAGCGGGCCGTTGAAAAAGCTTTGAACTTTGTATAGGCCCCTGACCGCCCCGGCCACCAGGCATTCCATCACTTCGATACAGACCGCTTCGCGCTGTGATCTGATTCTCGTTTTGCTTCTTTATCGAAGTCAGTTGCATTTGGGATTTCTGCAAGGCTGCATTTCTACTACCACAAGCTCGGGCACCCGAGATTGCGGGAGTCATGCTACCTACGCCCATTTCGCCAGAGTTATAGAAGGCGTTATGGGTGACACTGCCTGGACCCTGCAGTAGTAGTAAGGAGCTTTGGGTCTGCGGCCAGCTAACATTCCACTTTGGCCAGTGTTGTTGCTATGTATCGTTAGCTATGTTAGGAGGGAAAGCATGTTCTAAAGGCAGTACCTGCACATGACCGGCATATTGATTTGCTTCAATTCTTGCATCCTCATTCTTTTGAGCGTTGAAGATGGCCCAGAGCAGACAGAACCATTCATAAAGAAAACAGCTGTCTGGCGATGGATTGGGAATATTGGGAGCTGGAAGGAGGTTTGGGAGTGCGGAGTCCAAGCGGGTGTCAGTGGTTTTATTACGGAGTGCATTCTCCACCCTGCTGCCTTTGCCGTTGCAAAAACTGCCAGGGCTATGCTCTTGAACAATGACGCCGGAGTCGGCCTTGAGAATGGATTCTGCACATTGAAACATTTCACCATGGAGGAAATATTCGTAGATGTATGTATTGAGTTGTGTCCGCTTGTTGTAATTCTCCTGAAGAGGTCTTGAGTCATTGTCAAGATGGCCGGTCATGGCCTTTATGTTGGTCACATTGATTTTGTTTGTGGCCTGGAATTCCAAGAGGTTTCTTCTGGCAGGAGACGTACAAACTCAAGAATGCGTTGGTCAGATAGTGGTAGGACTGGTCAGTTCGAAACCGAGAATCCCGAGCTCAAATAAGGAACTGTACGAATAGTAATAAGTGTTAGCTGTGTATGCATACCTATCTTGCAGTTCAAGGAGCCATGATCTGAGAGCAGATTTGAGAGCAAACCAGATGGCTGAATAAGGGCAGTGGGCTCGGAAAAGCGACGAATAAACTCTCCGGATTAGATTGCACCCGGTCAATTCAATGCATGTGGATGCGAACATCAAACACATCTAGGTCGACAAGGATATACGTCTGCCAATAGGCATTAATTCACATGTCTTTTTTTTTTTTTTTTTTTGGTCATGATCTGATGTCTACAGACTAAATGTAGAATACGTTTACTCCGTACCGCTCCAGAATATACGTCACTCAGAGTAATCGCATAACATCGGCCACCAATAACAGCGCACCACTCCAAAATAGTCCACCTTTCCGCAGCCTTGACACTTTGACCAATGATTGTATCAGATCATTCTACTCCTGCATAACGCCTCCTTGAATCCAGGTTAACTTAACATCAGAACATGTGATACCTGACTGTCTTGTTGTTATTGGTTTTTCATGCCTTTTGCTTTAACGTTAAAAAAAAGAGACAGCTCTTGGGTCTTGTGCGCATTGATCTAGAAAGCTAATGATGTGCGAGATAAGGCAGGTACTTGACGACATCTGACCACTGGGGCTGAAAGCTTGATTGGAATTAAAGCCCAATATAACCATAGCTCGATGTAAATCACTGGCAAGGCACTGAGCGATATGGTGGCTTAGGCGTTTGATTTAGAAATCAACGCGGTGTACATATCAAGTCGCAGTGCGGAGCGGCCGCAAATCAGGCCCCTCTTCCATCCCTTCATTCATTCATCAGATCATGCGGCTGGGATGACAATGTCCTCGAGTAACTTCCCGACAGATAAAATATCATGTCATTTCTTAGTTAACATATTTTGAATTTCGTGGTTCCTTCCAAGATTTGCAATGAGTCGAGACGAATGAATACGATTTCAAACGTTGATGCGTTTTCAATGATCTGACATCAAGGCAATAATATAACATGATTTTAGGTTTAATGGATGGCAACCCTCTATCTTTATACCAATTGTGACGGTATTGCACTCGGAAACAGCCAATAGCCAACCAACATTTCACGGCCATCTCCAGAGGTAATTTTTCAATCTTGAAGGTTCTCTGTGCATGGGCATTCTAGTATACTCAAATACTCCTCCCTTACCAAAGATATAGGTTACACTGAAACCTGTCATCCATTATATTAGCTATAAATGATGAACCTCCACCTGCACCAAGTCCCTCTCGTATACCAACCTCGGGCCCGATATCTCCCTATTGAATTCCATATATGCCATCCTCTCCCCTCTCCGTCCTTTCATATACGGCGTCGAATCATTGTAGTCTATACTGCCCATTTACGCCATTAGCGATGATCTCTCGGTTGCTGGGTACTGGTCAACTATCAAAGTCCAATATCCAGCCGGCTTTTTCGGAAGTGCCTTTTGCATGTCAGTCATATCGATTCCCAGCTTCTTGGGTCTCTGCTTATCCGGGCCTGCATAGACACGCAGCCCAGGGCCACCGAAAGTTGCATGTGATAATTCCAGCCGTTAGTGATAGTTCAGTGGTTCCCTTTGACTCCACGGGGTACAGCCAAGGACCCAGCCATGGCGGCCACTATCTCGTCGATCCCCCGCCTGCAATCCCCCACTCCAACTCGAGATTGGGACGAGGGTGGAACATCGACTACCTCTCGTCGCGATTTGACTTTGTCTGGCAACAATAACAGACATATTCCAACAATCCGAGAGAAGCATCCAAGAACTCTCCAAGATATCGTAGAAGTCACCAATCGTATCTTGCGGCACAGAACATTGCCACTGAGCCACAATTACGACAAGAATCAGGATGACGGATGTCAAAATGTCCGCTCTAGCTTCAGCAAGGGCCTGCTCAGTAACAGGGTTCGCATGGAGAGGGGAAAGTACGAAGTAGAAGCTCCTCCCCGACCGGCAGCTAACCCCTATGCCGATGTCTTCAAACATGTTGATCGTCCGCCAAGAGAGGTGGGAACATATACTGGAAAATATGAGGTGCTCGGGACGTATGCCTACAACGTCCACAGAAAGTCGAATGAACAGATCCGACCAGCTCTGCGTTCATGCCGTCATCATCGGTCTTTAGACATACCCACGCTTTACAAGTCGGTTCGCTTCGACTCAGACTTGGAGAATATTTGCTATTTTCATGAGTTGGACCGTCCCTTCGACGTGAGTAAAGATACATCACCTGCCACTGACTGTGATGAAGCCGATTTATTCCCGCCTCCGTATCAGAGCCCGAAAAAAAGGGCATTGCCCTATGAATGGGAGTTATTTACCCCTAACTTCCCTCATGACACTAGCGCTCGTGAAACCATGCCAGTCAGGCTTGAGATGGTATCCTTTTGCAATGATCAAATGGCTATACTAGGTTCCGTTATAGTGGCCAACTTGGCTTTCGAAAAGTCAGTCGTCTGCCGTTTTACATTCGATTTCTGGAAAACTATTTGGGAAACTACAGCTAAATACGATTATGAGAGTAATCCTGTCGTAATACCCGGATATGATCGATTTGTTTTCTCTATAATGCTGGCTGATACTGTTGACTTTGAGGCACAGCCTTTATTCTTTTGTATACGCTATGATGTTAACGGACAAGAGTACTGGGATAATAATTCCGGTACCAACTTTCAAGTTGATGTTATAAAGAGATATCTCTGCTGGGGTAATAAAGGGAAGCTATAACCAGCTCTTGTGTGTGCAGTTA
>PVQB02000756.1:0-47911 GCA_002980475.2 Fusarium beomiforme | reverse complement strand
GCCTGTCCCGTGCCACCAACAACACCACCGATTCTCCCCCTCGGTTTTCTCTTTGTTTCCCCAGATACCCTTGGCCTTGCCGATTCTTTGCGCATCGTCCCTGTTGATGCCCCCAACTCACATACAGCTTATAGTCTATTCTGACAGCCGGCAGACTTTTTTACCGGTCAGAAATCCATCAGCTGCCAAACTTTACGTGCAGAATTAACCTCACGAGCCGCCCCTCTGCGCCCGTGCCGATACCCTGCTCGACCGAGACATTACTCGTCCATCGTCATTCAAGTGTCCAGTACTTGTCTCGCGCAAATACTACCCTTTGCTAAGAAGCCCTCGTCGGTCAAGCTTCTGCTTGCGATACAATTTCTTTCTACCAGCTTCCCAACATTGGCCCGCTCCTGTTGCCCATCACGGCGCCCACGACACAAAGCATTACTCTTCTTTTAAAACGCCCTGGCGACTTTGCCCCCTTTGCTCGCACATTTGCTTCGAATAGGACATACGCATTCCAACAATGTCGGCTCATCGGCCAAACGCTTTCAACAGCCTCCGGATGGGAGGTCAGTATACCACCCCTGCCATTGGGCCCAAATCTCTAGGTCTGTTGATAGATGGCAGCTGAACTGACACAATTGTAGAGGTGATTCGCGAGAAGGTCCAGGATGGAGTAACTGGAGAAACCCGGGACTTGCAGTACACTCAATGCAAGATTGTCGGAAACGGCTCTTTCGGCGTTGTTTTCCAGACCAAGCTATCTCCATCTGGGGAGGATGCTGCCATCAAGCGAGTCCTCCAGGACAAGAGATTCAAGGTACTTCGACATTAACTCAGCTTATTCAAGCTACTTACTGACCTTGTACCCAGAACCGTGAACTCCAGATCATGCGCATTGTCCGCCACCCCAATATCGTTCAGCTCAAGGCTTTCTACTATTCCAATGGTGAACGTGTATGCATTTAAGCCACCCAGCTACTGTGCCTACCCCGCTAATTCCCTCATAGAAAGATGAGGTCTATCTGAACTTGGTTCAAGAGTTCGTGCCCGAGACCGTGTACCGAGCCTCTCGTTTTTTCAACAAGATGAAGACTACCATGCCCATTCTCGAGGTCAAGTTGTACATCTACCAGCTCTTCAGAGCTCTGGCATACATTCACTCTCAGGGCATCTGCCACCGAGACATCAAACCCCAGAACCTTCTCCTAGACCCCAACAGCGGTATCCTAAAGCTCTGCGATTTCGGTAGCGCGAAGATTCTGGTCCCTAACGAGCCCAACGTTTCGTACATCTGTTCCCGGTACTACCGTGCACCTGAACTTATATTTGGTGCCACAAATTATACCACAAAAATTGGTAAGGTTTCTGATTTTATACTCGTTATACCCGCCTGCTGACTTGCTTAGATGTCTGGTCTACTGGTTGTGTGATGGCTGAGCTTATGCTTGGCCAACCTCTCTTCCCTGGTGAGTCAGGCATCGACCAACTCGTCGAAATCATTAAGGTCCTGGGCACTCCTACTCGAGAACAAATTCGGACCATGAACCCCAACTACATGGAGCACAAGTTCCCGCAAATCAAGCCCCATCCCTTCAACAAGGTCTTCCGAAAGGCGGATGCCAATGCTATCGACCTCATCGCCCGTCTCCTTGAGTATACCCCAACGGAGCGACAATCAGCCATCGATGCCATGGTCCATCCCTTCTTTGACGAGCTTCGGGACCCCAACACGAAGCTTCCCGATTCGCGACACGGTACTGGCCAGCTTCGTGAACTTCCAGCTCTCTTTGACTTCACTCGACATGGTATGATCAAATTCCACAGTGCTCTGAATAAGTAATATAGCTAACAAAGTGTTAGAACTCTCGATCGCCCCTAGCCTGAACCAAAAACTTGTTCCAGCACACATTCGACCTGTGCTTGCATCTCAAGGCCTTGATATCGATAACTTCACACCTTTGACGGAGCAGGAAATGATGGCGAAACTCGATTGAGCCGGCCTCGCGTCGAGGCGAAGGGTAGTTGGCATGTGCTTACACCCTTCTCAGGCTCCCCGCGGCTGTGGAAGAGACCTGCCTCGTCCACTCCCAGTACCGAGCTGAGCAAAAGTGGTTGGGAGCAATGGCCCAGGCCAAGTCCGGGTCAGATGGCGGGCAGGCACTACATGGTCCTGAAGCTAATAGCGTCGGTCTTTAATACAAGGCACGGTGTATAGGCGTCGAGGGCCAGATGAGAAGGCATGCGTGTTCTGGCGAGCGTTGGAGTCTTTCCCGGCAGGGAGGGGATTGGGCGTTGTGCGTGCCCTTTATATTAATCCGCTCTCAGTTTTGCCTTAAGGCTAGTCACGACGAGGGATGACCCCATTGATGCATATCACAGGGAATTACGTTTTTAGACCACTTCGATGCATGAGGATGATGACCGGTGCTCTTTTTTCATTGTATGCGTCTCAAGGGAGGAACCCAATTATTCGGCTATGATTGGCTTTGGGAATGGCGAGGATGACTTTTGTTGAATTCTTCTTTTTGGTACCCCGTTCTGACTTGGCCATAATTATCCGGAGGGTTCCCGTCCTGATATTGGTTGAAGAGGCCGGTGTGAATTCAAAAGTTTTGGCCTGAATTGGCCTGCGGTGGACACAGCCCGGCACCCGATATTGTTCTCGATGATGCAACGAAATTATCAATTGAAGCTGGCCGTGGATGGCCCTGTGGTATTTTACTCTCCCTTCCCGAAGACGTGGTGGAGTTTGGCATTATTTGGTTTATTCGTCAATGGTCCGAGACGATATAAAGAATAAGGGACTGGTTATGAATTGCAAATAAAAGGCAGAAGAATGAATAACGTGATGCATTGAAACACGTTGGGAGCTCAGGGTTTGACGTCTCTGGAAAGCATACTGCTTTTATTATAGACTTCAAACGCGCAAGTTGATAAAATCCATGTTTTTCTGGTTCTATTCTTGTGATTGAGGGCTCCAAGCGGCATCTTGTACCTATCATTATCTATGAAGCTAAAAATCATAATGCGGAATTCAGATTGGGCATGGCATTGGAGCCTCGCATCACAACAAAATTGCAGGTTTCATTTCAACCTCGAGTATTTTCATGATTTGGTACTTGGTCTTACGGCGGGAGGAACCCAAGGTTGTAAGCAATGGCGCACAAGAAAATGCAGCAAGAGATTTAAGAGGCAAACGGAGGGTATCGGCTTCTTGAACTTGTATATATCAGTATCATATCTTTAATCAAATGAAGCCATGCTCCATGTGCATATCTAGAGGTAGTTAAAGAAGCCAGCGCTGGTGCTCCATATTTCTTGCCTCAGGCATTCAGAATTATCTCAGGTGTTAGCGTGTTAGCCTCGCGATACTTTTCGCTTCGTACCATAATGCTCCAATCCGAAGCTAGTTCATGCACCTCAGGGCAGCTTGACCTTTACTTAATGCCCCTAGTGGAGATCCTTTCCCCAAACTTTCAGTAGTGACGCAGCTTCGCACTTTTGACCTCGCAAACTTTGACTTATCATTAGTACGAGCCACCATTAAGATTCGACGCATTGCTACATATATCCAAGTACGTTGAAGCGCATTATGGCCGACTACGATAGACGCCCAGGCGGTTACCGCAAGCGAAGATACCGAGGTGTGTTGCACTTAGTTTAAACCAAGCCAAGCTACGCGAAGCTGTCGCGTTCTCTTTTACACGTATTAATGCATTGTTGCTTAGACGATGACGACCATTACGATCGCCGAAACCAAAGAAGACGGGTTGACTCGGCACCTCTTCCTGTGCGCGTCCGACGACAGCTACTCAGCATCGCAGATTCCCCTTTGCGCCGATGGGCCGAAGAGGTGCAGTCCATTGCACATATGGTGGCTGAAAATCACGACGACGAAAACCTTCGCAAGACATTTCTCGACCTCGTGACGCAGCTTCTGTTCGAACAACCTCTCAAGACCCCCTTCGTTGCCGCTGTCGTCCATATCATCAATACCATAAAGCCTGAGTTGGTTGACGAGATCCTTGCTCGTATTGGGCAAATCACCGCAGACAAGATCGCTCATGGTGAATGGCGCGACGTGAAGTTGCTGCTCAAGTTTCTGGCTTGCTTGCAGTCTCTCATTGAGGGAGATGGCCTCTTCCCGGTCCTGGAGGAGCTATTCAGCAGAGCTGCGGACCTCCAAACAGCGAGTTCGGATGACGTGAGTTCAATAATGTGACTACGTGTATCTGTTTACTAACATTTGATAGACTATTGGTACCGAAATTGTCAAGATCATCCTTCTCACCATTCCTTACATCATGGTGTCCGCCCCAGGACAATTTCAGCAAAAGGCAGCTGAATTAATGGAGAAGACAGACATTATTGCTTCAGAACCGCATGCCCTCCAGGCACTTGTTGATCCTTATCACCCTGAGGGCAAGGGGGAGAGCCCCAGCACATCACTGAGTGTTTGTATGCTGCTTCAAAAGCAACTCCAGTCTGAAGCAGCCAAGAACTGGGAACTGTCATGCTTGCCGCGACCTTGGGAGATGCCACTAGAAGATATCGAGACACAAGACAAATTATCGAATGCGCCTAAACACGCTCTTCCAGCTATTCCTATCCCCACGACTGTCATTGCAGGACCTCGGCCTCTCTTTCCCGAGATATACTTTTCAGTCTACTCTGATCAGGATATATCTTCTGTCCCTGCTGTTACCGATATCGCTGCATCGCTTATTCGCGATGGCCTCCTTGACACGATCAACATCTTGGACTTCAACCGTAACGTGACGGCTCGCTATTTAATGGACCTGGATTGCTACTTTGCTGATGGCACTTTCGTCAAGCGCGCTACGCCTTTTGACGAATTGAAGAACTTTCCCGATGGGAAAAATACGTGGAAGCCAGAAGATGTTGCCGTTGATACGGTATTCTCGCAGTTGTTCCAACTGCCCACCCCCGAGAGAAAGCTTGTCTACTACCACTCAGTACTCACTGAAGCCTGCAAATTGGCACCAGCAGCCATTGCCCCCAGTCTTGGTAGAGCTATAAGATACCTCTACCGCAATAGCCCTCGGATGGATCTGGAATTAAGCTATCGGTTCATGGATTGGTTTTCCCATCATCTTAGCAACTTTGGCTTTACCTGGAAGTGGGCTGAGTGGGTGGATGATGCCCAGCTCCCCGATTTCCATCCCAGCAAGTGGTTTTTGAAGGGTGCCCTCGATAAGGAGGTAAGACTGAGTTTCGCCCAGAGGATTCAGAAGACTCTCCCTGAACCCTATTTACCCTTGGTTGGTCCTGAGAAGGAGAAAGATGTTCCTGACTTCAAGTTTCAGAATCCTGGTATGTATTCAGTTCTATAGCTCAGCGAAACCGACTGACCCATGTTCCAGAAACACCATTCTCCAAGGAGGGCCAGGAAATTGCTAGTCTTCTAAGACGAAAGGCTCCAGACGAAGAGTTCCAGCCTCTCTTCGAGAGTATTCAATCGCAAGCTTCGGAGCAATCGTTGGACCCTATGGTTGCCAGCACTGATGTTTTTGTGACCGCCATTTGTTGGGTTGGTTCCAAGTCGTTGAGCCACGTGCTTGCGTGCATCGACAGGACCAAAGGTCGATTACTTGAAGCTGGCAACTCCTCCGAGGTAGCGCGCGCTCAAATCATTTCTGCTGTCATGAGTTACTGGCGTGCACACCCTGGCATTGCTCTTTCTATTATCGAGAAACTTGTCAACTACTCCATTTTGACCCCCTTCACCGTGGTAGACTGGGCTCTTGTGGCTAGCACACCGGCAAACGGCACTGATGGCGGTGATAGTCTCACTGAGCCTCACATCTTTGAACTCGTTTTCAATACGATTTCTAAGGTTGCACGCCGCAGCCGTCATGTTATCGGTTCCTCCGAAGTCGAGGAGGAGACACGCATCAAGGAGATCAGATCGACTCAAGACCTTTTCCGCGCTATGGACGATGCTCTTGTGAGCTGGGCCGGCGGAAGCAAGGACGAGCTGATGGAGGAGGGTGACGGATCAAGTGATCGCGAAGCCATGATCCGACGATGGGGACAACGATGGCTACGTGTCTTCAAGAGGATGGGTGCGATCGAGCAAGCGTTTGCTCTCGAAGCGGCGAAGAGCGTTGGCAAGGACAAGATGGTTACAGATGGGGCAGAAGATTAGACGATCCAACTGCAAAGTTTCGAACGTGGACCCGTAGATTCGCGTGTACATTAGAAACGGACATGGGCCAAATGGAATTTACTTGGAGTGTCACATCAAGAACTATAGGGTATGGAATTTGAGGTACGATATAAATTATTTTTCAAGTACAAGGTTGGCGTCAGACACATCATTTTCAGGCTACTTCTTAGGGACATACGGTAGTCCTTACGCGGTTCCATACACCCGAGACACATGAATGAATGGGCCGACATCATTAATACATAATTCATAACTCAGATTGATTTACCTTGGTGTGCGATCCTAGCTCAGTCTCATTCAGGTACCTAGTATCCGTGATAGATGCTTGAGCTATGAGATCTACACCATTCCAGAACACCACAATGATTATCATAACAACTGAGTACATGACGTGTCCTAGCCGACGCCGAACCATTGCTGAGGGTATATCCTTAGAACCAAAATACAGAGCTAATGCAGAACAATCAATTTTGAAGGTCGAGGGGTTTCACCTGACTTCATTAAACAAGAAGGTTTCGTTTGATGCGCTGGGGCAACACAATGTTGTTGACCACGAGTTGTTCGGCAGCCTGGGATCTCTCACCTAGCCTTTTGAGCTTGTCCATCAGGTGACTATTATCAAAATGTCAGTCTATCAATGTTATCCGACACAGGATGGGGGCGCCTTCGGAATTCATCGACAATGGATCTAAAATTGCGCCTGGTCGCAAGAGCAGGAGTCTCAATGGGGGACGAGATTGGTGCCATGTGTTGGGCACGGGGTGTGACAGGGCTATTAGCTAGAGTGGGAGTTGATGCAGCTGTAGCAACTTTGTCTACAGAGGGACTCTGCTTTCGCTGTGCAAGGCCAGGGGTATGTAATTCAGCGAGAATAAGGAAAGGCGGGAAATAAGCATACTTGACTGGAAGATGGCCGCGAGTGCCTTCGGTCCTGGCAAGGTTCACACGATCCATTTGCTGCTCGTGTTCGTTAAAATGACGTCTGATGCGTTCTCTGCAGTTTTGAATATCGCCGCCACGAACTACATATCCACAATCATCTTCTTCGCAAACCCATGTCTCGCCAGGGCCGCGTGGAATGGTTGTAGGGATGTTGTCTGCTCTCAAGAAAATTTTAACGGGCTCTTCAGATGTTTCTCGAGTATCTTCGTCCTCAGGCGAGCTCATGTGGCTATTGTTTCCCATTGTCTCATCCTCACCTGAAAAATAATAAGAGCGCTTTGGCCCTGACTCCTCATCCTCAGAGTCACTATCAACTTCGGAATGAGGTCGCTTTTTAGAGACGGCTGCCAAACGAAGACTCGACTTGACACCAGATGGTCGACCTGGTCTTCTAAGGCTCTTACCTGCAGGTGAAGAGCGTGGGGGGGTTGAAAACCTCTCATCGAGGTTGCTTGTAAGATCTCCAGCTTGCGAAGGGGGCGTCGGTTTGTTGGTGTGATTATGATTGGATTGCTTACGCCGCACAATATGAAACGGGAACTCCGAGGGTTTGATTGCAACAGGGTTAAATGGCTCTGTGGCGAGATCACACAGCCAGGACCAGAACTCGCCTTCGTACTTATCCTTGTCAAGAACTTGTACGAGAGCCTGCGCATTGTAATGGAGAACTTCCTGGATTGGAACCCGGTATGATGGCTTTATATCACCCTTATAGCTTGGGAATCTGAAGTTTGACCAGAGCTTGTTAGTAACAGCTGAGATGTTCAGACGGCTGCTCTTAGAGTTGCTAATCTCTGTATACACCCACTCAAGGGCATTGATGACGCTCTGGAAAGCCTCATCATTAGCATCAACCGGAACAGACGCCTCGCTCATCTGAATCCAGTTTGCACTTGTTGAAGAACGAAGGCTGGCCGGCTGTGTTGACACGTCTCTTGAGATTTGTGTAGAGGAGTCAATTAAACTATCTTCCGGTCTGCGAGTAGTAGACCGCGATCTCGAGTATCGTCGTTGAGGGGGACTATTCTCAAGCCCAGCGAATTCTGGAGTTGTGTTGCTGCGAGCTATCGACGGGGCTGAAGAACCATTGCGAGTTCGTGAAGGTAATACCTGCGAGGTCGTCGGGTTGATGGCTTCAACAGAGGGAGACCTTTGGGGACGTGGGGGATTATTCAGTCGCTCAAGCTCTTTGCCATAGAGATCCTGAGAGGCTTGATTAGTCTTAGACACCCCTGCGCAAGAGTATTATACTCACTGGATGTCTTTCTATCAGCCACTTATAAAAAGGTGTAACTGACCATTCAACTTCACTCTGATCTTGTATACATTGCGAAATTAGGAACGAGGCATGCTCATCACATCTTGCAATGACCTCTTCAAGCGTTGAACCATCCCCAATACTGGCAGCATACTGGAATAAGGAGTCAGTTTTCGTCGCAAAACTGTCTCTAAGAGGGGCGTGATATATACCTCATGGAACATAGAGTGCAAATCCTTCAGCACATCCTTTTTGCTTTTTTTCGCCTTTTTCGGCTTCTTGTTTCTGTAGATGGCCATCATTCTATAGTAGAGTCGTACAGCCTCCTGCATCTTTCTGTAGATGGGGAGATACGCTGGTGCAGGGTCGATCTCGTACCAGCCGCAGGTACCCAGGATCCATATGACAGGAGAACCGCTGTCAGATTCTCCGATAGAGAATTGACCGCATTTTCTGACTTCGAAAGGTGTTAAGGAACGTATTTTCATAATAACTATAATATACTGTTAGATCTGATGGCCTCATAATTGATAGTTGGGAGAACCGACGATGTGCTCTTTGCGACTGATCTTCTATATGGAGCAATCCGCGGATGATGTAAGGGCCACGAGTAGCGACATTGAGGGCGTTTTCGAGAGTGTGGCCATCTTTGTTAAGAACAACGGCATCTTTGATCTCGAAGGTTGTATCTGGATTAACACCACCTGGGTCAAACCGCACAACAGATTTCTCTTGCTTCCACGATTTTCGACTCTCATCTTCCGTATCGACACTAGAAGTAGAGGCCCGGCGGGGGCGCCCGACCATGTTCGCAATATTCAGATCCCAAGAGTGCGCATTAAGAAGCGGTGTCGGGAGTATGTGCTGGTTGTTGATTGATACTTGGTGGAAGGAGGTACGAGATCCTGGTGAAATGAAGTATACCTCCGTGTGTGTGAAGAATAAATTTTGAAAGCAACAACCTTATGCCAAAGGCGGTGATTAATAGGGTGGTGGATGGTGCTCTCTTTGCTGGAGAGGTGTTGTTGGTGATGATGTGAAAATGGTGAAGAATGATAGCGAATACAGTGAATGTGTAGTGTTCAGTGCCAACTTCAGGCCTACACAAACGCGGTCGTGTTGCAGCCCGTTAAAGCAAAAGCCAAGATGGCGGGGCAATGAGTACCAACAACTACTAGGAGGGACATTTGCGCTTTCTTGTACTTTTAAATGTGAATATCAATATCATAAAAAATATGTAGAATCATGATGTTATACCCAAATAAGCAGAGAATAATATCTAGTTTTTCATTTTTATCAAATATATCTATTATCTCATTGAGCTTCTCCTTCAAATATCCTTCCTTTGGTCCTCGAAAAATCCCGAGATCAGCCATTTCTTCTGTCACCTCTGGGTCAATGGCTACGTGCCCCACTAAAACGCGTTCTGTAGAGTGCCTGCGCTCCAATCAAAGAGTTAAGATAATCACTTGTCAGGCTCTAGCGCTGGTAAAAATACTCAACAGTACGGCTGGTTCAGTTTTGTAGCATTAAAAGTGCTTGGTGAGTCTGGAATTTATAGAATAAGTATCTTTGAAAAGGAATTTTCTTGGCTTCATTGATGGTTTGTCTTATCTCTGCTTGAAGTATACTCCCTCGGCTTCTATTGTTTCTATTGCCCTCATATTCAGTATGACTTATTGTACTCTAGCCTACTAATTGTTGAAAGTTCCTTTTTAGCGGGGAACATTGCTGATAAGAACTTTTTATTTTTTTTCTCGGCCTGCGCTGGACAAATTGATCGAGCTCTGAGGTCAAAGTAAGTGGTGCGTTTGGTGGCGGGCGCTGCATCGATTCTTTTAACAAGCTCCACCACGGTCCAAAGTCCAACACTTTCTTCCTCCCTTCTTCCCTCTTACCTTCGCCATATCAAGTCCTTTGGAGAGCTTATGCGACCTCCCCGAAAGACTTTGAGGATGGCAGCGGACAAGGTCCGAGAAGGCGTCTTTGGTAGGTGAATTGCTGTCTTCCTTTCGTCGTAAACTTTGCTCCTCTCTGTCATTATATTAACATCATCGCCTCTAGCCATCAACAAGCCTCGAGGCCAAAGCTCGGCGCAAGTCATTCGCGAATGCCAGCAAGCCTTTAACCCGTCTGCCTTTTTCAAACCATTGATCGATTCCGAGATCGCAAAGCGCATGAACGAGTCTGGCAAAGAGTTCGCACGTCGCAAGCTCATTAAGAAAGCTTCACAGGTAAAGATCGGTCATGGAGGAACCTTGGATCCTCTTGCTACCGGTGTTCTAATCCTGGGCATTGGGTCTGCCACCAAGTCTCTTCCTCAATTCCTCGAATGCACCAAGACGTACGAGACAATCGTTGTATTTGGCGCCGCAACTGATACCTACGATCGAGTAGGTCGCATTCTCACCAAGCGACCATATGAGCACATCACTCGCGAGAAAGTTGAGAAGGAACTTGAAACGTTCAGGGGCCGTCAAATCCAAATCCCGCCTTTATACTCGGCATTGAAGATGAACGGAAAGCCTCTTTATGAGTATGCACGCGAAGGCAAGCCCATTCCACGGCAGATTGAGGGTCGAGAAGTCGAAGTTAAGGATATTGAGGTGGTGGAGTGGTATGAGCCTGGGAAGCACAATCACCGGTGGCCAACTGAGGAAGCCGAAGCTGCGGAGCGCAACCTGGCGGAGCAGGTCTGGAGGGTTAAGAAGCAACAGGAAACCAACAAGAAATTGAGCCCGGAGGAAAAACAACAAGACGATAAAGCGATAGCGGCGCATGAATCGTTCAAGCGTAGTTTCGAGGAGCGCCAGGATGCGCTGATCAAAGATGCACCATCGAAGCGATCGCGAAAATCCAGAGAGCCTCCAATGATGTCTGGCGCCCTTGGGCAGCTACCACAGCCGACATACTCTAACAAAGGGTCGAACCTGGTTCCCGAGTTGCCCGATACGAGCACGCCTCCTCCTTGGAGTGATCAAGGCCCCCCCGCAGTGAAGGTTCGGTTAACAGTCACCTCTGGCTTCTATGTCAGAAGCTTCTGTCATGATCTAGGCGCCAAGCTAGACTCAGCTGCCTTAATGGCAGAGCTGGCCCGGACACGGCAGAGTGATTTCGAGGTCGGTAAGGAAAACTGTCTCGAATATGAGGATCTAGCAAAAGGTGAAGAGGTCTGGGGGCCTCAAGTAGCTCGCATGCTTGAGAGTTGGAGTGAGACCAAGCCAGGTACTCCCGCTGGTGATAAGTCTAAGAAGAAGAACTCGACGAGAGGTAATGGCTCACCTAAATGGAAACAAGACAAGCAACAAAATCATGTCAAGGGAGAGAAGCGACAACGGTCAAATTCTCCAAATGAGACAGAATCGCCCCCCCGAAAGGCGATAGCTCTTGAGTCCCGGGAGGACTCTAGGCCTGTAAAGGAAGCCAAGTTAGAGACCGGAGATCGTTCTGAGGACGAGAAGTCATGGAACGGCATTGAGGATTGAGCTGCGGGATATAGCTAGACTAGAATATTTCTGAAGCGTCATGTATAACTAGGCGTTCTGAGTTTTACGAGCCGAAAAGAGCATAAAATTATATACATAATATGAGTATTCTGAAGTGAATCAAATGCTTCATAACTTTTCCAGGATATGTTTTTGCCCGGTATGCTATTAAATATATATGCTTTAACGCCATTTTCAGTCATTTGCTATTAGTATCTCACTGTTCACTGTTTTCTCCCGCTGCCATACCCATGTCTTCTTTTGCACCACGTATGTCCTCGACCCTGATACCACTGCGATCACACATACTGCGGAAGATGCCACCCCTTTTCCACAGCTCAATAGGCGTGTCCAGCTCAGCGATGCGTCCTGCGTCCATGACACAGATGCGATCGTAGCCAATGATGGTACGCAATCGATGAGCGATGCACAGAAGTGTCTTACCGCGAAATCCAACTGCCATGGTAGCCTGAATCTTATCATCTGTCTCCATATCAACCGATGAAGTGGCTTCATCACAAACGATGATCTGAGCGCCCCGGACAAGAGCTCTCGCAAGCGCCATGAGTTGCCGTTGACCAAGAGAAAAGTTTAGACCGTCTTCCTCAACCGGTGTGTCGAGATGGATGCGTGAGGGGTCGTTTGTGTGACGTGCTTCGTCGGGCGATGCGGCGTTGGCGGGAACGAGATCTGCTTGGCGCAGAGCAGACCAGAGTTCAAGATCAGTGTGCTCATGGAAGGGATCGAGGTTACTTCGCACAGTTCCTCGGAAGAGAGTAGGATCTTGTGGGATAATCGCCAATCGCGATCGGAGATCGTGAAGGCCAAGGGTAGAAATATCAAGGCCATCGATAGTAATCTTGCCACCAGAGATCTCAACCAGACGGAACAGAGTACTCATAATAGAACTCTTTCCGGCACCAGTGCGCCCGACGATTCCAATGCGCTCGCCGCCTTTGATATGCATCGTCAATCCTGAAAGGACAAGTGGAAGGCCAGCACGATATCGCATCTCAACATTATCAAAGACAATCTCACCCTTCTCGGGCCACGATTTTCGAACTTCGATTGTGTGTGAAGGAGCTTCCTCCTCGAGCTCAGTACCGTAATAGTAAAGTCTTTCCACGGCATTCATGGCATTCTCGACTTCAGCAAGTTGACGGACAGAAAACTGCATCATACCGACAATCGAGAGGATATAACTCAACACAAGACCACCGGTGGAGGGATTGATCGAGAAACGGGAGGTAACGACGAGAATAGCTGTGACAAAGACAAGAAGTGTACCAATGAGATCGATTCGCATGGAAAGCCATCGCTGGTTGGCAAAGGTAATGTAGTAGGCACCGTTCATGTTGTCGATGGATTCACGCAACTCATTAACGAAGCGATCTTGAAGTCCATAGGCGCGGATAGATGCGACACCAGTGAGTCCCTCGCCAAACTTGGCAAAGACATGCGATCGGAGGACGGATTCGAAACGCTTTACCTCTCGTGCTGAGGCACGGTAGTAAACAGCTGCTGTGACAAATGCAATGTACAGAGGAACCAAGGCGATAACGAAGTAGTAGTAGAAGGCAATGATGAGGATGAACACAGATGTGATCATGCCCATGGTCAAGAGAAACATTCGAAGTGCGTCTGAAAGATTATTATCCATAACGTCAACGTCTCGTGAAAAGCGGTTCGTGATACGTCCAAGGGGTGTCGTATCAAAGAAGGACATAGGTGCGCGTAGAACGCGAGTTACGGCGATTCGAAGCATGACTTTACTTGATTTCGTCCCCAGAATAGACAAGACCACAGAGAAGGCGAACATCAGCAGAGCCTGGACGACGCCAAGTGTTGCGTATATCGCGATATACACACCTGTCGAAAGATTGAACTTATCTGAAGTCCAGTATGATAACCAAAGACTTGTTACGATGTTGGCTCCCTGAGAGATAATAAGGAGGAACAGAACCAGCGGAGCGTTCAAAATGGAACCGGATGCCTTGACGTAGGCAGCGTAGACCGACCATGAGACACTGGAGCTGGCCTTTTCTTCTTGGGTCATCAAGGCAGCGCCCTTCTTCTTTTTCTTCTTCTTCTCGTCCGCCGTGGGTTGCTCGCCATCGTCGGGTTTGTTAGCTTCCTCTCGCTTTTCCTCAATAGCAGTTGTCTCCATGAGGGACTGGAAGCCCTTGTGATCCTTCATAAGATTCTCGAATGTATCAACGGCCTGAATCTTGCCATTCTCCATCCAGATAATGCGATCACAGCGGCTGAGTACCCAAAGTTGGTGAGTGGCAAGAATACGGCATTTGTCCTTAAGAAGGCCGAGAATGGCATTATCGAAGATATGGCGACCGACGTGAGCGTCAACAGCACTGAGAGGGTCGTCCATGAGAACGATATCGGCATCAAAGTAGATGGCTCGAGCGATATTGAGGCGCTGCTTCTGACCTCCAGAGATTGTGATACCACGCTCACCAATTTCCGTCATATCGCCATTTGGAAGCATGTCGAGATCTGCCTGGAGTGCACAGCTTTGAAGACTATTAGTGACGGTTGAAACAAGGTGACGCAGTGAACTTACGCGCGGATGACTTCTTTATACCAATTCTTATCCATATCCTTACCGAACACGATGTTGTTCTTCAGAGTGGTGTTTTGAATCCAAGCATATTGGGGGCAAAAGGCTCTGGATGCACCGAAAGTAACATGGCCGGCTGTCTTCCGCATATCTCCAGCAAGCGCAGATAGCAAGGAACTTTTCCCGCTACCGACTGATCCAATAACAGCAACAAGCTCGTTTCTCTTGACATTAAAGCTGAGATCTTGGAGCTTGAAAGGCTCTCGTTCCTCAACCAAAGTGCTTGTATCATCACCCGTAGGTTCATGTGAAGGAGTTTGAACCTGGCTGTCCTTGGTTTTGTCGTTCTTGCTTTTCTCGCTCTTCTCAGACTCCTCCTTGTGAGACTTTTCCCAAGTAAAAGAGGCACCTTGAAGTCGAATCGCGTCCTCACCTGTGGTGTCGACTGTTATATCCTCGACCATCTCCTCCTGAAGCAGAAACTCTTGGATTCGTTGAACCGAACCCCATGCATCAATGACCTGGCCTAAAACCAACGGCAACAAATTCAGAGGAATTCTGAGACCATTGAACAAAGCTAGTGAGGAGAAAACTTCGGCAGGCGTAAGGCCGCTGTGCGTCAGTGAATAGCAAATGAATGAAAGCATGGACGCAAAGATGGGAAGTGACATGCTAACAGCATTGAGTGCGTTTCGAATGGCGAGCAGAATCTGAATGGCGTGGATCTCCTTGCTTCTGAAATCACCAAGACGTTCTAGAAAAGCCTTCTCCCATCCGAAATACTTGACAAAGCGAACCGACTGTAAAATTTCCTGGGTGAGAGACACACGTTGATCGGTGATTTGATTGATAGCTCGTCGTCGGTGGAACAAACTTCGAATTGCCTTTGTCAAAAAGGGCATTCCAATAACAAGGAGACCGTAACCAGCCAAAGCACTGTAGGTGATATTGACGAGTAGGAGTGCTAGAGTGAGGAGACATAGAATAGGTGATGTCCATACCATGTGGAACAGAGCAGATGCCTGATCAACACGATACGTATCAACACTCTGCAAAGCAGTGATACGACCGTTGCCCCAGCCTGTACCATCTGATGCATCTGGTTTCGCCTTTTTGGTCTTCTTCTTAACTTCAGCATCGCTCTTTGCACCTGGGGCATCGCTCTGCAAGGCACCCTCGGCTTTAGCGCGCCCGGAAATGACCAGCGACTTTTCGTAGATAAGTCCGATCAGCACTCCTCTGCTCTGGCCGCCAACTGTCATGCCTCGGTAGATGTAGTGGTTTGTTCCCAAACTCTGAGTGATTTGCATCAGAGTGATACCAAAGGCAAGCCCAATACCCTTGCCGATATGGGGTGGAGGCCCACCGGTTTTGTTCGCTACATAAGCATCGGCAGCGAATTGAATGAGATATCGAAGTGTAAACGGACTGATGACTTGAATGATGCTGGTGTAGAGGGCGCAGGCGCCGCCAGTCCAGAATTCGCCCTTAAAAGTTTCATGCATGGCCCAAAATAGGGGATGCTTGTCACCCCTTTCAACCCGTTTCTGGAACGACTCTTTCATTTTGAGGGTCAGTGGCTCAACGGCCCTGTCTGGATTGACAGTCCATATATCATTCTCTTCCAGTGGTCTTCGGTAGCCAGCCTATTGATATCGTTGAGTCAGCAAAAGCGTTGTAAGACGGGCCGCGCCGCTTATCAAGAATTGGTGGCTTGCAGATCTAAAAGGATAATCCCCCAAATATAATTAAAGAAAGAGTTAAAGCTCACATGCATCAATGGACCCATCCATTGGAAGGTTAATTTGCTTAGGAAGCCAGCGTCATGTTCCCTGCTCTGCATTGGCTTGTCAGGAACTGAAGGTGGTGAACCCCAGCGAAGAGGATTCAATTTTTTATGCCAGGGCTTCTTTTGTTGAGCTTGAGCTCCTGACATTGTCGGTGTAATTGCTGAAGCTTCAGTCGCCCCAGTCTTGATCTCCTCGAGATCGGCGAGTCTTGACCCATCTTTCTCATTTATTTCGTCAATTTTGTCGTTTCCTTCGGTGTCCTTTTCTCCAAACTCTCTGATTTTGTCCTCATCAGAGTCGGTAGACTTCTCGAAATTTGTCGGGGGAAGGACCGCTGCTTGAGTATCAGAGGGCTGAAGAGCTTGATCCTCTGGGTCAGGCATATTGCGTTGCATTAACCTCAAATATCCCGTGAGCGTTGGATGGCAGAAATTATGCGGTAGCCCTGAAGCTTGTGACTCTAAAACCTATATCAAATGATCCTCAGAACTCGTCTCAAAAGTTATCTCAACTTTGTACAAGACAGTCATGAAGCCAATGACACCATGAATGAAAGACGACGGAATTGAGCCGGAAACAATAAGCTTTCGTCTGTGAGATCGCGATACAACCTCAAAAAGGTTTGCCAAGAAATAAACCGATCAATGGACGGTCCCACAGGTCGATCTTGGCGTGATAGAAAGAAAAAGGAAACAAGAAATAGCTGGGCATTTAAAAAGAAGGGATAGAGCATAAAGGGGAATCAGAAAAGGAATAGAATCTCGTCAAAATGACAAGCCGTAAAAAGATTCCGGCCGACGGGGTGTGGGTGTGGGTGTGGCTCCATCGACCGTGGTGTATTGTCGATGAAGAGATCAAACAAAGGATCCAATGGATTACAAAGCACTGCAAAATCGGCCATTTGAAGACTTTTTGAACCGATTCAACAGATTCGGATTACGGCAACAAGCCTGGATGCCTGCCACGCGGAGATAGCGCCAAGGGGGCCGGTGCCTGTTACATAAAGAACGGGATTCGTTTTCAATGTCGATGACGGCTATGAAAGGCCCATGATGGAATATCGAGCAACAGTCGCATGACCAGCTCTGACAACTCTGTAAATGAGAAGCAACTGAATGCAATCAGAAACCTGGGCCGAAAGGTGGCTCGGTTCGTCGATAATAACATCATGGATAACTCGTCGGCTCGGCCTCTCGCTCTGGATCTGAGTACCATCCTAGGAAACTCGTACAGCTTCCGCGTATACTAGATAAGCTCTGACCAGCAAAATTCCTTTTTGGGATCTTTGAACGAAAAAGAAGTACCTCTCATTAGCCAGTTATTGCCAATGGGTGTGAATGTGGAGATCCCGTGCGGGACCACCTCCACCATCCCTACACTTAGAAGCCATTCCATTAAACAGTCGGACTGTATACAATAGCAAGAGTAGGCACGAAACAATTACGCGATGGAGCTTGTCATCGGCCTAGTTTATGTATGTTGGCGCTTCGACCGTTATTGGGATATGATGCGAGTTCATTCCGTTCAAAGGAGCGATGCACTTCTCATGAGCTGAAGTTATCGAGCAACAAGTTGAATGTTACAAAGCAAATTTCCGACAATACTTGCTTAGAACTATTAATGAACGGTAAACACGCTGTTAACTATGCCTAGTGACGGGTTGAATCTAGACCAAGCCATTCGAGAGGACTTGGTGACCGAACAAGGAACAAAATCTCTAGGTAGTGAATCAGCATAACTTGTTCATCATGTCATATACAATACGAACGGAGGGTTCTAAGGTCTGGTGACTTCGAATCTGAGGTATGATAGTTCTCGTCTTGTTTCCATGACGAAGCTTATCCCACCAAGTTCAGAAGCCTTTACCGCTTCCCCGCTCTCGCATTTCCTAGTAACTGGACTACTGCAATGCTGCATTGCATCGTGTAAGCGAGGAGGAACCTAAAGACTCATCGACGAATAGTGTTTCTGAATGAAGTTCGGCTCCGATTCGGCGGACTCAATAGGTGCAGAACGGAGTTAGTCGGCAGGGAGTTAAGCACCAATTTGTCGCTTACATAACGCTCCAAGCTTCAATGTCGGCCCCACAGTTGAAGACCTTCCCGATGGACCGGGAGAAGTTTAGCAAAATTTGGATACATTGAGACTGCATAAGGCTGAGACTGAGCTTTCGTCATCCACAATCCAACTCCGATATTCCGCAAAGATCGAGCTGACGACTTCCGGTGCCTAAATAAGCACGGCTACTCACGCGGAGGCCGAATAAAGAAAAGCATTCACACCCTTCGCTGCAAGCTCACTTCAGCCCCTAAATCGAGTGCCATGGCAGTTGACGACGTTCCCTCCATTGCCTTGCCTGGCAAGGTCCTAGGCCCGGCCACCAAATTTGCGCCCGGAGCCGGTACACATGTGTACGAAGGCAATGTTGTTTCTTCTCTGCTTGGTCGAGTCACAGTCACACCTCCGACTAAGAACCCCGGGCCTCAGAAACGTCTCAACAAAATTACTGCGCCGATAACAGAGGAACTAGCTACCGTTTCAGTTTCCCGCCATGGCCACAAGCGCGAGATCCTCCCCGACGTCGAGAATATTGTCCTTGCACGTGTTCTGCGCCTGATGCCAAAGCAGGCCATTGTGGTGATTCAGCAAGTTGGAGACACAGTTCTGCAGACAGAGTGGCAGGGTGTAATCAGAGTACAAGACGTGAGGGCAACAGAAAAGGACAAAGTCAAAATTTACGAATCTTTCAAGCCTGGCGACATCGTTCGTGCGCAAGTGGTGAGTTTCCCTACTACTTCGCATACAGGGGTGGTGGTGGTAATGCTAATGTTTTGTGCCAGATTTCTCTAGGTGACCAGGCCAACTACTATCTATCGACAGCTTCAAATGAACTGGGCGTTGTTATGGCTACGAGTGAGGCGGGCAACGATATGGTTCCTATCAGTTGGAAAGAATACAGAGACCCCGAAACAGGCGTTACCGAACTTCGAAAGGTTGCAAAGCCAAGCTGAGCTTACTGTTTTGTTTGAGAGATGTTCTGAATACGACAAGGACAGGCGACATCGCTTGTCTCAGAACGAGCTGGCTGGGCTGGCCTGTTCACTATGAAATGAATGCCCACAAAAACTATACACTCTACCTATGGAAAACAAGGCGCTCGTCGGGCTTTATAGCCACAGAGTTCCATCCATATTTACTGGTTGCCTAGTGGCGCTCGGCTTCTACCAGAAACCCTCAGAGACATACCATCCCAGCTGGTCGGGGCTCGTCTCGCAAATCGGATAAAGTAGATGAAGCTTGGAATAGTCTAAGGAGAATACACAATGTCGAGTATTGAGCCCAGTACCGCCAGGAGACACTGTGTCGAACATGCGCCAAAATTAATTTAGAGTTAGAAGCCTTGACCGAAGTTAATACCTACTATCTCATAAGGGGCATTTAAGCCTTACCACATGTGATGCAACATGATCGCACTGATTAGCATGACAGAATCCTGTTCACATGTTCCAGTAAGAACCTATTCTAATTAGTTAAGGAAGATGTTATGAATGCTGTTCCTTCAACCATGGATTGCCCAAGTCTTAGCTTGGGCAGTAGAACGACTGAATAGAGAAAACTAGAAGCCACATAGTCCGTATTGTATGGATAAATTAATATAAATAACGTCAATTTGCAGCGTCTCAAATCATTACTGTAACATGTATGGATTTATGAGAAACATTGCTTGTTTTGCAGTCTAAAATACCCTGCCACAACTGGACCCTGATCAGCAAGACACGCGCCACTGAAATGGCCTGCTCAGCCGCCGAAGCGCCCCCCGCCTCTAGATTATCGCTTGTCAAGGCGTCAAAGCCACTGCCTGCATTCGGTTCAGCGATAAAAATAGGGACACCTGGGCGAGCCATCCCTGTATTTATCGAAACCTTTCTTCTTTGAAACAACGCCTACGACTTTTAAAAATCATCCCTTGGTCGTCATAATTGCTTCGTTGGCATTTCTCAACGATCCTGTGCTTCGCAGCATCTCTGAATCTTCTTAAACTAGTCTTCACCCACGTCATCAGCTACCACGAACCGCTCACATACAACATCATATATGCGCCGGCCATGTCAACGACGATGGTTATGACAATGGTAGCGCCGACTCTCTCCGCTGATTCCACGCCGTGCTGTCCAGGCTGCGGCTACTCCTTGCCTCTCGATCATAGCCAGGTTCAGCTCCTCGAGGCCCAGGCCCGCATCGAAGACCTTGAAAACCAAGTCCGTCTACTTAATGAGAAAGCCACTGCCGCTGTTGATCGCTGGGCCGACTACGAGGACGAACTCGCCAATTTGCGCGCCCAGCTACCCTCGTCGCCAGTTCAGAAGCAACTTCCTGCAACGTCTACAAATCCTCGCATGTCGTTTCTACAAAGCGGCACCAGCCGGTTATCATCATTTCTCTCCCCACGCAAGTCACACGAGCTGCCCCATATCGACACCAACCCCTCCCGGCCTCTCAACCAGCGTTCCATAAGCAGCCAGTCGCATCGCCCACAACAGTTGCAACCCCCGCCGTCTCCATCGGCCGAAGATCTGCTCGAGGCACTGAACCGAGAGCAATGCTTACGCAAGGAAGCTGAAGGCAAGGTCGCCGCCACAAGCCAGGAGGTTGAGGAGCTTAGCGCCGCGCTTTTCGAGCAGGCAAATGAAATGGTCGCTGAAGAGAGGCGAGCACGAGCGAAGCTAGAAGAGCGCATAGATGAATTAGAGCGACGAGATCTAGAGAAACGAAGGCGTTTGGATAAACTGGAAGGGGCCATGACAAGGATTGAGAGAGTAAGATTACTATTGGCAGAGGCCGAGGAAGATGTCGAGTCAAGCAAAAAGACGGTCAAAGAGATTGAAGAGCTGGAGAGGCAACAGGAGGAGGAAGAACGAAAAGAAAAGGAGAAATCAAAGACGGTACAATCTAAGTCCGACAATCATGATTCGGTTCACAGTGCCGACGAGCATTCAGGAAGACGGTTCAGCGAAGGCACGACAAACATGGCCAGCCGGATGCTGGTGCCATAGGGGATCAAGAGCTGCTATGAGATCATCGGCTAGATTTGCATACTTTCTGCTCTGTTAGTTCTTGCAAAGGCAAGGCATGTGGCTTGAGGGATGGGCCACTTTATTAATGTATAATGAAGAACGATGTATTTTGGTATCAAGGGCCATAAGGCATGGTGTCGGTTATGCTAGAATATTTGGGACAAGGCGTTTTGCGGTACGGAGGGCAAAATGGGATAGAGTGTGGGATGATGAGCATACGATTATGAGCAGTCTATCCTTGACATACAATTATATATCGTAATATGAGTACAAACGCTGAACTGCACTCATTGACGTAACACAATTGGTTTTATCACATATCACAAGTCATGTCTTCTCTGAACCACCTCCATCAACGAATTATGTCTAATCTCTCGCATCTTTAGGGCAACCTAGACATATGTGCAGTGTGGGGACAAACATAGTGTTGCCTAAACTTCATTCATGTTCAACGTCGCACTTCGTTATAGCACCTTCGAATATCACTATGATTAGTAAACCCCTACACCTCAAAATTATGGTTACCATTCATGCTTTATGAGTGACTGGATCAAACTTGAGTTGGTCCTATGCGATTGAAGCCGATGTAGAAAGTGAATGCATCATGTTGAAAAGGACTATGTACTGTTAAAGCCAGAAGGTCCTTCTGGGTATAGACCAAAAACCCTGAACTCCCTTAAATTAACTAAACATTGAGAATGATGCAAGAAATCACACCTATGTTAACTCATGGAGGATTCTCAAAATTATCTACGAGCTGTATTCCGTGTAGAAAGGAAACAGTTCCCTGACGCCGCTAGTGAAAATGAATCGCAAATAACCCCTTCTCCCGCAACATAAAATTTTTGTTGGTGAAAGGGGCGGTTGGACATGATAATGCTCACATGTGGGTATTTTTCCATTAAAGAGATCGCTTGGTATCAGCTTAGATCCGGTTATGCGCGCCAGGAGAACCACTGCCGTACGATGAACGTCTAGCAGTGGAGGCAGGCATATGTGGAGGTGGCAAACTTGAAGGGTCGTCAGCGAGAAGGTCTTCGAGGAACGCACTAGGGGCGCGTTGGCTTGGTGGTCGATTGAGGTTGAGTGTTGAATTGCTGATGTCTCTTCGGCCTTGGAATGAAGGTGACTCCGGAGGACTGGGATTTAAGGTATGTCGTGAAGGGGCGCCAAAGTGGCCGCGAGAATCAGGGCGCAGGTTGGTCATGCTGATGTTATTCTCATGATGCCCACCAGGGGAACTGGTGCCAGCTGCATAGAAGCCAGACGGTAAGAAGGCAGAGCCGCGATTGCCACTTCCATTGCCAGATGCTGCAGCAGTCGGCGAGAAAAACAGATTAGAGGCACTGGGGGTTGACGATAGAACGGGTCCACGGGTGGTTCTGCGCACGCCGCGGCCAGCAGAAAGAGACATAGTAGAACCAGTATCAGTGTATTTGTAAAAGGGCGCAGGGGGTGCAGGAAACCCTGTCTTTGCGTTCTCATCATGCTGAGCCTTCGCTGCTCGCTCCACAGATCTATGAAGCAGGATGCCAACAATCAGACGCCAGAGAAGGATGGCGAGCCCAAGAGCGCCAAGGATAGCTCCAACCGCGATGAAGACGGTTCCGTCAGGGGCGCTTGAGTGCCGCATGAACGGAGCATTGTTCGTGGGAGGAACAGAGGGAGCTGGATAAGTAGGAATTGGCTTATATCTTGTCAAGGTTGGCATGGCTTCTTCCGTACCGGTGGACGCTATAGATGTGATTGTAGATTGAATGTCTTCGGTTTTGGTTGGGCCTTCTCCCGTTGCAGTACTGGCCTCATCTTTCGTACTGGATTTTGACTCTTGTTTCTCCGTTTTCGAAGGCTGTTCATCTTTTGTTGATGCAGATTTCGCATTATCTTTGGTTTCAGTACTGGCAGGCTCAGCAGCTGCGGTAGGCTTATTGGTATCGCTATTCTTCGCATCGGTGGCCGTTGGGGCGGGCACAGCAGATGGGTCATTATCCTTGGTATCTTGGGCCACAGCCACGGCACCGTACAGTGAAGCTGAGGCAAACGCCGAGACCCAAAGGCCCGGTCTCGGTAGGTAATTGATAGGTCTCATACTGAAATAGCAGTTTCAGGCGGCGACTCCTGACAAAGTTGATCGAACGAGTACGTCTCCAAGATTGATATCAATTATTATTTGCGCAGCTCTCTTGTAGATAGGCGTTTGTAAGAACGAGTAGTGGGGTGAGATTTCGCTTTGAAATCGATCAAGGGCGACTGATATGAGATGCGTATATCGAGGAGGCTTAGGAATGCGAAAGGGAGAGGTTGAGTCTTGGGTTAGCCTATGTGTGTTTCTTAATGAAACAGCGCTTAGAATCACGGGCGTATTTTCTCCCCGGACTTGAGAACGGGATGCAACCTGTGTGTTCGACAATTGTATACGTGTGTGTATGTAAGTCGTAAGGGATATATCGCGTTGATTGTCCTGGCAAGGGGCGTGGAGTGAAGAAGGCAAGCGAGAGATGCGTAAATTAGGGAAGCGATGGGACGGGTTCTGTGCAGGTCTTCCGTGCGTTCAAAGAAGGGATACAACAAAAGCTAAGAAAGAGAAAAGAACGTAATAACTGCATAGGTTAGCGAGTGAGTGTGCGTAACCAAGCGAGTGGGTGAGACGCAAATTGCGTTAGCAACTGTATGATAGAGTGAAGATCAAGCTGAAGCAATGGGACGGGGAAGGGACTGAGAAGACGGGGTCGCACGACAGAGAGAGGAGCGCGCAGGGACTGGGGCTCGCTGCACCTTCCTAATGCCTGCCTGTCAATGCGTGGGCCAGGCATTTGTGAAGGGCAGACATGAGTAAAAAAGGAGAATGGTGCACCTGACGTTAAGATCGAATAGGTCTAGACCAAGTGTTGTTGGATGATCCCATTCGCTCATATTCGATAGCGCCAGCCTAGAAAACATAGTGCAATGCTGCAAATATCAGGAGAACCACGGTTTTTACCAGAAGGTTATTGCAGCAAAACATCATGCGTACCTATTCATTAGCGGCCAAGATACGGAGGAGGCCTCTATAAATTAGATATAACCAACGTAAGTACGATGTGTTTGGTGAAATTTGACACGGCTGGTCGCCTCGTTGAGTTGGTGGCCAGCCTTAAATCACAAACGGCTTGCTGTCTTAAGAGACCTGGTATCGATGTCCTTGGCGCGGTGTTTTTTACGCAAATATCCATCCTATTGGTTGTTGTTCACAGTCGCCATCGAAACCATTCATGGTGTAGGTGCAAGTAGATATATAGGCACTCAACCTCTCGTTGCCTGGCTACGGACACGATTGGCCATCAATATCCTGTTATAGTTGCGGATTACTTCATTGTATACCTGGAGCACATCGATTGGGTGTTGTTGATGTGGCTTCCTGTTCCTATCCTTTCTTCCTGGGTTATCTTGCAGATAGAGATGCAGTATACAGACCGTTGGACAACGTTGAAACAACATGTAGAGTAAACTGTTTTTTTCAACAGTAAGAATAAAACATATATAAATAGATTTTAGCTTTAATAAACACTCAAGTGCGCCACAACACCATATTCGAGTTATTCAAGAATTGTATGACTCCGAATATCTATCTATAAAACTAAATTCGCTCTGACGAGACCCTGTGTGCACATCATGCACGTCGTCTGAGATTATGGTGATACTTGTCACTATCCACATCCGAACTCCATTGTTTTCAGGGTCCTGGGTGAGCGGAGGGAACATCGCACCGACCAGCGGGGTAATATCAATGTGACATGGCTAACATGGCTCTCCATAACGGGGATCTTTTACGTCTCCGCGTGTGGATTCTTGTGTTTTGCATTTCATGACACCCAGCCATGCGGAAAATTGGGTCTGGACATAATGCAAAGAAACATGAGCATCACGTGATCATTCTTCGGCGCTAAAGCGAAGCCGGTCTCGTCCACGCGCGAGCCTCGTCATTGTCAGCCTCCAGTCTCAAGCATCGCCAACTCTATCATCCGCCAACGATTACCGATCCTACAACGTCAGCTACTACACAAAAACATCGAGCCTTTCAACGCTCAAGTTAATCGAAATAATGGAGGAAGAGCGCCTCTGGAAATTTCGACGGCCTGAATGGCTTAACAGTGTCTGGGCGCGCAATGCTGGAGTCTACAGCGCTGGAGCTATTGTATGTTGTGCCTATATGTGTCTCCAACATGAATATTTGGCTCCTCTTCTTTGCTTAGCTCTTTCGATGGACCATACGCGACTTCGCATGCTCACTTTGACAACAAATTGACTAACCATTTGGCCCTTTAGTTCTCCGTCGCTTTCTACGTCATGCTCGATTCCGCGGTCTGGTCCAAGTCCCCACGCAATGGCTCCGATATCCATGTGAAGTTCGTTGACTGGCTCCCATTTATTTTCTCTAGCTTGGGCATGCTTATCATCAACTCGGTCGAGAAGCAACGTCTAAGCGCGGATTCATTCAGTTATAGTGGAAACGGGGTGGCATGGAAGGCTCGGGTGGTTCTGTTCCTGGGTTTCGCTGCTCTGGCTGGTGGAATGGCTGGTGGGGTTACCGTCTTCGTTCTCAAATTCATTGTTCCAAGTGTTGCTATGCCTGCTCTCGGTATGGGAATCGAGAATGTGCTCAGCAACGCTCTTGTTGGCGTGAGGTAAGTCTTCTTCCTTCCACGGGTGCATCGATCGTGTTTGCTAATTTGCTACAGTTCCGTTGTTCTTTGGATTAGCCAGAACATGGAAGACGAGTACTCCTACAACCTTTCCCTGTAGACCTATCGCAGACTGACAGGAGGGAACGATCGAAATCAGGTGATGCTGGGTGTGTTGATGGGTTAGGTCTGCCTAGAGACAAAGACGATCTGTAGAATTAAGAACAGGACTTACACTATTACATTGAGGGAACATGAATGCAATACTGACGATCACGTATAATAACGATTGTCAGCTAGGTAGATTTGGCTGGTAGGGTACCTGAACAAAGCTCAACTATCGCAGGCCACTGTCGAGTCTGTCTTGTTGAATTTTAGCTTGTCTACTAACAATATCAACAAGGATTGAACATGGAGGCTGTTACTACTCTGGAACCAATTCAAACCTCTTAGGCTTGGAGGCACTAGGTGTCTAATGAAGCATTAAACTACGCCGACATTGACATAAATTTTGATCATAAAGGAGCTTACCAAGTGCTCGTACATACAACACTGAGTGCTTGAACTGCCAAGCGCTCAAGATAAGTGTCAAAAATATATGTTTGCGATTGCCTTGACTAGATGGACTGAACTTCTGAAATACCTACCTACCTATCTACCTACCTACTACAGTAGGTAGGTACCTCAGGTACTAAGTGTAGCTAATACGATCGCTCAAGACGAAGACACCCCGGCAAACCCCACAGAAAGTCAATAGGAACTGACCTTTAGTAACATCTGACTTGACATAACGCATTTCTTATCAACATCAACTTTTTGGATAGTTACATGTCTTGCACGTCACAATTTTTACTTAAAGTCAAGGTTTCATGATGGCAGATCGAACCGGGACAACTACGAATGGCACTGGAATTTCACGCTCTCGGAATGGCGCCTCTTCCGCAGGCGTTCGTCGCAATCTATTCCAGAGCCAGTTGACCCGGCGACCTACCGCTGGCTCAACTTCTACGTCTGCCGAAACACTGCATCTGGACGTCGATGTCTTGTCTGATACATCCGAGATCGTGGTTCGCGATAAGCACGGCGAAATTGAGCTTGGAGACCCCCCGACACCAATGATGGAAGATGAGGATGAGTTGCCATTGGATCATAGGCAAGAGAGTGAGAGTAAGCAACACTTAGATATACCTTTGACTTGAGATTTGACAAAGTTTTAACACGAGAATAGAGGAAAGACAACGTCTTGCAGAAGCAATTAAACATCATCAGATGCATCGCCATGCTATGACAGAACAACCTGAAGGTGCGACACAAGCTTGTCTTTGTTATCCTTATATTTCATTAACACCGTGTCAGAACTTCTCGAAGCTGTAAGAGCAAGTCTACGAGCCAAAGTAGCAGCCCTTGCCGAAGACAATTGGATGTTTGAACCAGAAGAACAGCCCCGTGGTTAGCCCAGTCTTTTATTTACCTTACAACGCCAGCTGTCTATTTATTCCTCAAGGCAATATGATATACCGACTATCCAGTCCCAGACCAAATCATCTAGTCTAGACCTTCCGCTGCGGGGGCGTCTTGCTGCTGCGTAACCTGCTTACGCTTTGGCTTCTCTGGTTGGCCACCACCAAAGAACCCGCTCATCATATCCATAAGGGGGTTGCTTTGTCGAGGCTTGGACAGGCCGAAGTACATCTCCCCAACCATCTCAAGCGCCTCGGCCCACGACCCTGCCTCGTTGATTTGAGTCGCATACTTGGAAACCAGGGCACGGTAGAGTTCGGGTGCGCCGCGCTGAATGGCGAGAAGGAGGAAGCCGAGAAAATTGAGGAGAGGCAGGCTTGGGAAAATGCGGATATCACCAGCGGAGCTCGATACGTCTTGAACACCAAGGTTTGGGTTGTCGTTGGATAGAGAGCTGGTGAAGAGCCGGTAGCAGGTATTGGCGGCGCGAACGTTGCCGACAAGGAGATACGGGAGAACGGCGCGGCCAGCGAAGAGAGCCGCTTGGTGAGGTTCACCCTCCTTATACCAATTATATTCCATCTTTGTCAGAACCTCGGGCGAGTCCTTGGTACCTAATATCAAATGTTTCTCGGCCTCGTACGTATCGTGCTCCTCGGCATATAGTGAACCAGCCACGTGGTGAAGCTCCGGGTCTCCAGCTGGATATTCGCCAAACTTTGCTGACCATCTTTCCCCAATAATGTCAGCATGCCCGCTCGCAACGTCTTCTGGGACAGTAATATAGTACTTACGCTATGATTTCGCCAACAAACTTCTTCCTCGTAGGCTCGCCAGCCTCGAATAGTCGCAAACAAGTCAGTAGTCTACCTTTTGTGGCAGCATCAGGCTTTAGTTCAGCCTGCTTGTAGACATCGACCAACATAACACAGAGATCTCCTCCACTACCACCTTGCCCCGCGCGCAGTAACGCTTGAGAAACATTAGAGAGGATGTCGATGGCGGCGGGCCAGTTGGAGGTCTTGATATAGCGGGATGCGGCGACACGGGTTTGCTGCTGAGCTTCGTAATAGTCGCCCTCTTCGATCTTGGCTTGTAGCCGGGCAACTATGCGGTCAACCTTGCTGGCCATGGTAAGGCGGTTGTAAAGTGATTGAGGTGGAGGAAACTTGTGGGTTTTCGGCGATGTGATGGGAAGAAATAGAGTGACGTAGAATATCGATACTGGGGTGAGGTGTTGCTGTTCAGGTCGGCGACTGTTGGTGGTGGGGTTCAGGTTGGCCAGTACGTACCCATAGCTTTCCAGCTCCGTAAGGGAAAGGTCCACTTTGTTAACAGCTCCGACTCTCATGGAAATCCCTCCAAACTCAATTTTCTTCTCCTTGAAGCGGAGAGCTAATTACGCCCAACCTCACCTTTGGAGTTCGGACTGTACTAATTGAATTAGTTGTATACTAGATATCTCTGCTGCAAGATGCATTATCTCCTGGGATCATATTATGCTATAGAAACCACTTGGAATAAAACATTCAACGTAAGTTCTCCCACCTGCTTTTGTCTTTTTGGTGCCATATCAAAATCCTGTGTGTCGAAATTTGAACTGTTGCGTTGCTTCTCTATTCTCCTACGTGGACTAATGCTTTAGACAATTATAGTCGCACAAGCACAGCCATGAGCTTTTACATACATAATAGTATCAATGCTGGCTTCCATTACAATGAAGAAGTAAAGCCAGCATTATATCAGAAGAGTTACAACCAATACAGTAAGGTTCGTCGCTGCCCCACAAGCCGATCTCAAGCAGGTCATCCAAGCGGATCCTATCAGCTCCGACTGAAACATAAGAAGCTCACCATCGCCCGTTTGCTCCGTCTCAACTCCAAGGATAGAAATATCCCGTTACACCAGACAGAATTCAGTATTACTTTCCTACATAGGCATTCAATTCTGGATATATAGTAACAAACAACAGCGTGATTAGTTTAGTGGTAAAATCCTCCTCTCCCATGGGAGGGTCCCGAGTTCGATTCTCGGATCACGCATTATATTTTGCACCTTCGGGGCCCTTACGTCTCTTTTTTCCGTTGGCCTGAACGATTAACCACAGCTGTTTTCGATTCCTTCCTGTGTCCGATCGAAAATTCGAATGAGATCGGTGGTTAACTTGGTCCGCCTGCTCTATCCTTCCTTCAACAACATGCCTAGTCCCAAGAAGCTAATGCCTGTTTGGGACCGTATGAACCACTGAATAGAGGGAAACATCTACTTGATTTATTTGTATCTAAGTCTCTGTTGTGGGGGTCTAATCTTAGACAGTACTTTACTGCCAATTGTCTCACAAGGAATATTTAAGTACTATCTTCTTGGCCATACTGAAGTCACCTCGGGGCTTCTACCCGAACCGATAACATCTCCCCGCCGGGAACCCCAGTTCCCGCACGTTGTTACATGGACGTTAAGATGCCGAAGCCGGCCTTAATAATCGTTCATCCAGCGTTGCTAGGCTTAATTCCGTCATTTATAAAGAGCTCGAAGCCTCAATATCTAATTCTTATCTTTTTCTATTTTGATTTGAATATCCACAATCACGCCATACTCGGTATACACTATGGCCTCACCTGCCCTGCATCGTAAGCAGCTCATCTGAAGTCCTTGACGCATCATACTGACAGTCGCCGTAGGCCTCGTACGCTTTGTACCAAGGTCTAGCCCTTCTAAGATTCTGATCGGTCAGCCAGCAGATAGGGATATTGATGTTGGTGCTGCCTTGCGCAAGGGTCAAGAGGTAGCTGTCAATGTTTGGTCAGGCTCGTCAGTCCTATCTCCAGGATCGCCCACCGGTACTACTGAGACCATTGACCGCGTCTTGTCTCCTCTTGCGCAGAACGAGATCGGCACTATTCGATGTGTCGGTTTGAATGCATGTAGACTCACTTACTTTAAATCACAGATGCTAACTCGCCATCTTAGTATAGAAAACATGCTGCCGAGTGTGGACTTGATCCCCCAGCAATCCCAGTCATATTTATGTGAGTATCCCTGAATCAATACATTGAGATCGGATATATAGCTGACTTATGAATAGGAAGCCAGCGACATCTATCTTAGACCCGTGGCCAGCTCGCGGGACCATTCCCAAGCTGAGCCAGATTGACGAGTCTGGTGACTACGAGGCAGAATTGGCTGTAGTCATTGGTAAGACGGCCAAGAACGTCAGTGAGGAAGAAGCTTTGGACTACGTTCTCGGATATACTGCTGCCAACGATGTCTCCAGCCGTACTCAACAGCTTAACCAATCTCAATGGTCCTTCTCAAAGAGCTTTGATGGAGCTTGTCCATTAGGTATGATTGTCTGAGTTCATAGTTGCTTGAGCTGACAACCGCCTTACAGGCCCAACACTTGTTCTCAAATCTTTGATTCCAGACCCTACTAAGCTTCACATGAGAGGAATAAAGAACGGAGAGATTTATCAGGAGAGTGGCATTGAGTAAGTATCAACTCCATTTATGTGGGTTTTCCTACTGACTTCACTTAGTGACCTTATCTTCTCTATCCCTCGGATCATCAGCTGGCTGTCTCAGGGCACTACACTTCCTCCGGGAACGGTCATCGTCACTGGAACACCCGCAGGTGTTGGAATGGGCCGAACGCCCAAGGATGCGCTTCGACACGGCGACGAGTTCGCTGTGGAGATTCTGCCTCATATCGGAACTCTTACCAACGTTTTTGAGAATGAGAAGAGTGGCTTTATGACCAAGTTGTAAGCCCCCACGACGAGATACATATTTGTATATTAATTGAATTTGGATATGATGTCTGGTATATTCAAAGAATCTACGACACGAGTTTTGAAGATACGCTTTGCGAGAGCTATTGAGCTGGCCAGAAGCACAAGTACTCGCGACTGAGTTGATATGCAAACAGACCTGCTGCGGTTAAGGAACTAGGCATGTAAGCATGAGTACTTGGTAATATGTCCGTTTACTGCTTCTGTTCCTTCACATAGGTCTGCCATATTGGGATTGTATGTAATCTGGAAAATGCGTCTATTAATCACAAAATCATCCATTACAACTGTCCCGCTGCAATGATCTTTGTCCTTTACTTTTCCCCATCAAGAAGAGTACAGGGAAAATGTTAGACCACGCTATTGTTCCCGAGAAGATGAGAGCATTGGGACAAGTCGAGGTAAGTTTGTGTTTATGAAAGCTGCTTTCTTCTGGCACTAGTTAACAAGTCCCATCTATTATCCTTCTGGATGATTTTTCAGTGCCAAACACAAAGCATGATGAAGTCCTTATCCGTGTAGGAACCGTTGAATTTTTGTCACCCTAATCTCACCATTTACCTTGGCGCCACTCTGGCACTGTTACTTTTTATCGGCTCTCATGAACCAGCCCGACATAGTAGTTGTTCTCGATTCCGATGAATGCCGTTATGTTATGGACAGTGCTAACGGATTTTTCTGCGTATGCCGAAAACACCCCAGATAACTGCGGAGCATATCATCCACCGGGCAGACATGGGAACGGGGAGAATATTGGCATCATTGGCGTAGATGGCCTTGAAGTTCTGGTCACAGAACTCGCAAAGGCTCGGGGGTATCGAGTCATAACTAGACAACCACGAGGTTGGGTCAAAGCCCTCTCGCCTCCAACCCGGCCTGAAGTAGATTTGATGACCAAGGAGCAGTTCAGAGAATCTTGGATTTTCTCTGTGGAATCAGTCTGGGAGCCGCCATTTTGTAAAGTAGTGATGATGATGATGCCAATTACTATGCTACGCAGCGACTCCAACCAACTCGTTGCTGCTGACTTTCCTGGGCATGACTTCAAATTTGACCCTATGAGTCTTATCCGGATAGTGATTTTCACCAATAGAATAGTGCACGGTAGGATAGAAGAGACGAGCGAGACAATGGAGTCTGTAGTTAAAAATGAAATACGCAGTCATCTATCTGACTGTACTCACAATGAAAAAAGCAACATATATCGCAGCCAAATCAGAACCTGATACTTTCACGGGTAAAGCCGTTGTGAAGATTCAAGAGTAGTGGGAGGATATAGCCCAAGGCTTGAATCTCTGTTGTTGTCCTTCCAGTTGGTCTAATGCGAATGAGAGGCGTTCTAGGGAATAATTCTAGTATATCATCCTGAGATAATCATGCGCTTTTGAGGTTGTTGGAATGTTCCCATTGGCTGTTTTTTTTTCCCAGTGGTCTCAATAATTCGTTCAATATTGCAATTGGATCATTAGTTTTGTTTCATTGAAGAGTGTCCTAAACTCCGTTGTGAAACCTCACCAGAATTATCTACAGCTTGTGTTTTCATCCGATAGACCCGGAAGCTATACACGCATGATACAGCGCCTCTCACTTGGATGCGCAAGACAGATAAGTCCAACCATTCCCATATCGCTAATATGCTTGTCCAAAGCATGCGTCTTTTCTACATAGCCTCGTTACAGGTTCCAGGCATTACCTGAGGATCGCCGTCCCTTCTCGTATAACCACTTGCTATTTAGTCCAACGCTTGTTCGCTTACCTCCAGCCGAACCGGGAGAGGCAGGATCTGAGAAGACGTTGGAAGAAGAGCTAGCCGCGAAAGGACTTGTTGATCCGAAAGAAGGCCTTCTTCCATTACCGAAATTGCTAACGCTCTTCTGGAAAAGAGGGCTTCCCAGTGGTGAGCCAGCCGCTCCCTGGACAAGAGGACTTCCTCGCCCAGACAAAGGTGAGCTACCATAGCTTCCCCGGCTCGCGACAGAACCACCGATGGAAGGCGTGCGAGAGTATCGAGGCGGCGTGCTGAACTTAGCATCAGGGGTCGGCGCGGCCGAGGAGGGATCCAGACCCAGCAGCTTGCGCTGGGCGGGTGTAAGAGGGATATCGGAGAGATCGTCTTTCGGTCGAATCAAGGGCAGGCATGCGATACCAATGTTGATAAATGGTATGAGTTGGAGAATAAACCATGCCCAGCTCAAGTATATCCTGAAAGAGCTAGGAACACTGGAGAATCAAGTCAGCGGGTGGTAGGTTGCAAAGAATGATCGTGAAACTGACACTTGAGAGCCAATGTTTAGCTTAGCTAAGAGCTGCGTAGACCAGAACCCCAGCAGCGCAACAACATTATAGGCAATCTGCCGCACATTCTTCTCGGAGAAGGTCGTCGCATTGCGTCGCCTGGCGATCTCGTTGAGTCGTGGGTGACGCCAAGTACCAGGGCTATCAGTCACTGGAGGACCGCCAATGGTGGTGGTTGTTCTAACGGGAGTAGCCATCGCGAGTGTCTTGAGTCCGGGGAATGTGAGGCGCTGCAGGCAATGTCGATGTTTGGTTTTGGTCCTGTTGGTGGTACACCCTTTGATCCCTTGAACGTTCAATAAGATATTGCTAGTTCTCTGCAATTGTTCCCTCAAACTCTTCAAAAGCAAAATCTTCTGTCTATAACGTCCCTGTTGGTTAGTATGTATATCGTACTAGCCGAAGCCGTGGTGAGCCTGGTTGCTCCCTTGGGAATGAGGATTGTTGATGTTGCGACTAGAGAGATGAGAGGGAACGGGATTCCCTGCAAAACATAATGCCTAACTAGACCACTGCTGCTAGGTGCCTAGCTCTGGTCGTTGCAGCGCGACCAGCACGGGCCCTGTATAAAAAGTTAACGCCACAGCCTTGCTTCAAGCCACTGTGCTTTCAGCCACTTAGGTCCACTGAACACCTCCTTACGTTAGTCGTGAATCAGGTACGAGAAGGCCTGCTCCTGTGGTAATGTACCGTGACGCGCTCAGCAACTTCCCGGCTCGTGGGCGCATCTGCTGCCCCAGGCAAACTAACGCAAGACACGGAAAGGCTGAGGAGAGCAACTGGCAACTTCGCTTCCTACTAGCCATCTTTGTTTCTTCCCACCATACCGGAAAACTCAAATCTTCAACCATTCCATTTTCTTTTTGTTGTAAAACACCAACACTAATACCATACCATTATCACCATCGCACCCGCAACCGCAAATAATCTGCGCGCAATCTGGGTATTCAGCTCAGTCATCATCAATCAATCCCCACCTCGGTCTCCCTGCCATACATTGAACCTCAGAAAGAACTGTCCCTTCGCGATGCGCTAGTAATCAATCGAACCGATTTGAACCTGAACCTCGACTTCTCGCCACCCGTCGCAAATATCTTCTTTTTTTTTTCTTTTTTATGTTTTTTTGGCAAACGTACAACCAACCAAAATGGCTTCTCCTGTCTCACTCGCCGCGACGTCTGAGGTCGACCCTCCAAGCTCACCCGGCCAGCCCGAAGCCAAGTCTTTTGTTTCGCGAGCCATGACCGAGGACGACGATACCCAAATGGCCAATGCCACTCCTGATCCTCAAGAAAAGTCGTCGCGTGGTAAAGCCAAATCATCACAGAACAAGGACGCAGCAAATCAACCAACTATCGGCAAGATACGCCATCTTAAGAAGGAAGATGGCGAGCCTCTTTGGAGGAAAGACATTCAATATGACTTCCTTAAGGCCGTCTTTGACAACGAACAGTGTGTTTTTACCAATTCATATGAACCTAAACGACTCCAGCGTCAATGTTTTGCCGATCTTTATATCGATACAATGTCTCGTAGCTCAAAGACTAGCAAAGTACTTCGCGACAAACTTCTGAGTGATAGAGAAGCCGCGAAAGGAATGGCTATGGTGTGTCTGCTCGTCAACATGGGTAGAATGAACACCACTCTAAACTGTGAGTATAATCTTACCATTCTTGAAACCACTGCTAACCTCTCACAGTCTTTCCTGAGATGAGAGCTCAGCTCCGCACATATCATGCCATCCCTTCACTCCAAGCTCGCCAGGATCCTCATGCCTATAAGCAGCTTCAGGATGCACCTCGTCTTAAATCCATACTAAAAGGTGGCGCGGAGGATCGAGAGGAACCTAATTCTCTCGACAAAATTAAACAACTGGATACTCCTCGCACGAATCCCGTTAATCTTATATTTGTCATGTGTAATACGGCTCAGAAAATCGCTGAACTTCATTTTCCTCGCCATCGCGAACTTCACGACCTGATCATGAGAACCGAATACACGAGCAAGTCGCGAGCAAATGCATTCCTCTGGCTTATGTGGTTCTACCTGGAGTCAGATTTCACTGAAGAAGGCTGCGAAGAGAATCCTTTCGGACCAGGAGTTGACTACGGGCTTGATGTTGCAAACCAGGGCGTGCCTGAGCTCGTGGAGATGACTCCAGAAGAGAAAGCAAAGGAAAACGTGGACACTGAAGAAGAAATCGAGTTTGGTCACGCCAAGCAGAAGATGCGGGCGAAGATTCTTGAAATGGACCAGGCTCTTCTCAACGAGAGAGACACCAAGAGAGGCAAGATGCGGCCGTCGTTCGCGGATGATGGTCCTGCCATCCTCCCCCGCATCAGACCCTCGAAGCATGAGTCTGACATGGACAGCACCAGGTCAACACCTCCGCCCCGGGGGCTTGGTCGCGGTCTTAACTCAAATCGCAGAGGCGCACCCCTTAAATATCAGATTTTTGAGGGCTCATCACCCGCGCATCATGTCAATGAAGGGGTTGTAGCAAGAAAGCCTCGCCCCCCAACAGCGCATCAACTTGCTGTTGAGCGGAATCGGAGCCAAAGGGTCGAGTATATTCTCGACCGGGGTATTCGTCGTCAGCATCACAAGAGTCGAAAACTCAGGCGGCAAGACGGTGCCGTTTTCAGAGCCTACAAAAGACTCCAAGCCCAGGAAGATCCGTTTGAAGACAGCGATGATGAAATTTCAACTCCTCGAAACCTAATATATGGAGACAAGACTCCTGGGCCGTTTAGAGAGAAAGGCGTAGGGGGTCTTTGTCTTCTTACAGAGGAGAAGGATGATTTTGGTGAAGAAGTCAGTGCCTATGCGGGTGCGTTGAGAAGGGCGACAAGACGTCTGGCTCGTTGGGGGCCACGGTCTTCGGAGCTGGGTGTCATCGCCCCAGTCAAGCGACCCAGACCCAAGAAGCCGGAAGAGGACGACGCAGATCTTGATCTGGATGACGATATGGACAAGCAGAACGGCGACCTGAACGGCGATGCTAATGGCGATGTTACACTGGGGGATGTTACAGTGGGAGACATGACGGCAGGCGACATAACTATGGGCGATGTTACAATGGATGATGCCGAAATTGAAGATCAAACAGTTCTTCACGATGACGAAGATGTGGATGATGCCGATCGGACAGAGGTCATGGGAGATTCAGACGTCGATTAAAGGCTAACAGAAAGATGACATTGTAACTCTATTTGAAAGGCATGAAGGAATGGTTAGCGATTTACAGGACCTATCGCGGTAGGATTGGGATTGGAGTTGGTTTTCTTTGATATTTATCCTAGTTTTGAGGTGTAATTGTACGGCGTTCAAAGAACCATACATATATACAGAGGCCACGGTGGGAGATAAATGGAGAAAAGCTTTGCTTTCTCTTTTGATGGGTGCAAAGATAGGCAGCCAATAGATTCATATGTTTTAGAGGCTGAAAGGATTGATAGTTGCGAATACAAATACGAAAACGAAGCTATGAGCTGGCAAGTAAAATTCACATGGGTGCCAAGACTAGAAAATTGCGGTCGGAAACGCGATGCGGAACGGTCAAGGTATTGATGGGCTAATCCCGGGGCCGGGCGGCTCCAGTGTCCAGCTCCGGACGGCTTATTAAGTTAATTTCCGGGTGCTCAACAGAAATTGTGAACTAATAACCCCTTCTTCACGCCATTGACTTGTGACGATTTGTTCCTTTCAACTTGTTCAACTTTGACTGTCAACACAATGGCAAAGAACAAGTCAAAAAAGCCCTCCGCCACCGCGGCGTCGCAGGGCAGTGGCCTTAACAAACTCCTCCTGGTTCTTGGTCTCCTCACTGCTCTCCTAAGCTCTGTCGTCTACTTTGTCGAACAGAACCTTAACCAGTTCTACATCTTCGACCTCGACCACCTCGACGATCTCTCTAAGCGAGCTATCGCTAAGCACGGAGAGGACACCCGATCGGTTGTGCAGTACATCGTCACGGAGCTTAACGAAAAGGTTCCTGAGCACATCAACCTCAAGGAGGAATGGGTCTTTAACAACGCTGGAGGTGCCATGGGTGCCATGTACATCATCCACGCCAGTGTTACCGAGTACCTTATCATCTTTGGTATGTTTTCTTTGCTGCAGTCACACATCAATCATTAACATTCAGGCAGGCACTGCCATTGGTACTGAGGGCCATACTGGTCGCCATACCGCCGACGACTACTTCCACATCCTCTCTGGAACTCAGCTGGCTTACGTCCCTGGCGAGTATGAACCCGAGGTGTATCCCGCTGGCAGCATCCACCACCTGCGCCGCGGCGATGTCAAGCAATACAAGATGCCTGAGGGCTGCTTTGCGCTCGAGTATGCTCGCGGCTGGATCCCCCCCATGCTCTTCTTTGGCTTTGCCGATGGCCTTTCCAGTACCCTCGACTTCCCTACACTCTGGGATACTACTCGTATCACTGGTCGGGAGATGATCAAGAACTTGATCAAGGGCAAGCTGTAAAGGAATTATTTGGGTCCTGTGAAGAGGGAATTGCCCCATAGATTGGGAGGCATCGGATTCATATCATTTTGGGGGTCCAAAATCAAATAGAGCTGGATGCGAAAAAGTGCCTTGGTCACGACTGTACCACCATAGATATCTCATCGGAAATATACCCGTTAGAATGGATTCGCATTTGAATCCTGGAATTTTTGGAACATGAAATTGAATTATGCGATTATCAATGCCATAGAATGCACGCACATTGGCCTGCTCAACGGTGTTCGGGAACACAGGATACTCTAGATCGTGAAGAAGAGTCTTAAGTTCCTGCCCTCCATTTCTTTTTGAGTCTTAAGCTAGAACATCTATAGGCCTTCAAAGCCTAACTATGGGAAAGGTCTTAGGTTCATATTCCCTATTCGCCAGTTTGCACGACTGCTTCACAGGATGGCGCTTCATTTCCACTGCCCGGTGATGCCCTGTTGCAACAGGCTCTAGCTTCCTTCCATCTCACAGCTACCAAGAACGAGCCGCCACGCTCAAAGACATTGAAAAATCGGCGATCAGATGCAACACCTTAGGATATATTCTTGACCCAATATACTGATAAGAAAACGCAACACAAATTACATACAGACGTTAACGGAATGTCTACCCACAGTCCTAGGAGCTCGCTGGGTTCGTTGTCCTGTTGTTGGCCTAATAACCACCTTGACTCAACTGCGGCAGGCTTGTTCATCGGATCCATGACGGTCCTCCAATACACGCTTGAGACATGAGGCATACAGGCTGCGATACTGCTTTGCTACCTGGTCCGTATGTCCTGAAGAAAGTCAGTCCCGAAGCAATTCGTAATTTTCTTAACTGGCCTTCCCTGGGATTTATCTACATTCTTGCCTTCAAAATAACTGTAGCTTACAATAGGTAGTTTCTCGGGTTCTTCAATCCTAAAGACATTTGCGTATTACTAAAATTGGCAACTACATATCAAGATGCATATTAAACAGAAACCAAGGCAAAACTTTAATTGTTATACTTAACATACTTCTTTAACCACGAGCCATTTAAGAACATTATTGCCATATACCAGACCCAAAGGATTGTTTCTTTAAAGATAGAGGGAAACAAAGGCATACTGGCACTGGCACATCTTAATATTGATTCTGAGCCTCTAATTTCCAGTATGGCGTGGCTGTTTCGGTCCATGCTACGACAGTGCAGCCGCTCCATCATTGCTTTGATCATCTCGTCAGATATCTTGAATCCAGCACTAATCACGCGGCATTTCAACGTAATATTGTTTACGGGCAAGAACATCAATAGAACTCTAAGAAGAACAAGAAAATGGTACTACTATTGCCCGGCAGTAAATTATCACTCGTGAACCATCGAAGAAGCAGGTAGAGCTGAGTATAAGAAGTATCGGCAGTAGTACAAGAGGGGAGCGCAAATCAGCGCATGGACTAATAAGTTTCTCAGAGCATACCGTCGAATCGGGGAGCTCGATCTCGCCGAATGCAACGGAAGGAGATTCATTCCTGACTATGCAGTCGCTATCTCCAAGAAGGATTATAGAAATGGAACAACCGTCTTCGACGAATCAACTAGACGCATGGAATAGGGGCTGCAAGCGAGTTGCTGTTAACTACATGAACAATCTGATGAGCAATACCGCTGTACCTACGAAGAGATGGACACAAGCCAGCTTGGTCGCTCTGAATGGAGATTCTCAAGAATATATCGCAGAGAATCAGGCGGCATAGCAAGAGATCAGATCGACTAACTCCCCTGGCACCACATCATTACATAAGAACCAGTCGACCAAGAAGAAATACAAGTTCTGCAAGCGAGAACATCTAATCAAAGATACAAAAGCATATTGAAAAATAAAACGCTTTTATATTCTCCCCAGCCTATAGAAGGACTCACCAGCCTTCAGAGGCAATCCCAATATGCAAGAAATGGTAAGCTGGGAGGTTAATCCGTCTAATGATCCCGCAGATTGTATCAAGTAATAGAAGCAGGATGTCAATTACCAGGAGCCCAAGCTACACCCTTAGGGGGTAACTTGAGGTATTCTCACTTCAGGTATCATTCATCAACACTCACGAAAACATTCAGAAATAAAAGGAATAAAACCAAGGATTTCATTGCATTAAGTAATCTCTCAGCCCATGTCTTCCTATAGCATCATTCTTAGGTCCTTGCTCCCAAGAAGAAAGCGAAAAGAAAGCAGAAGAAGAAAAGACGAGCCGAGCGACATCCAGTATCATCCGAGGTCTAAGTCTCCAGGTCTTCCGAAAGCAATACTCCTCTTCGCTGCTCACATGCCGTGGCTAGGGGCTCCGATTCGTCGACGGGCCAAGCCCTGATGGACGGTATGGTAAATGTTATAGTGCTCCTCGAATTTATCGCTGATGAGATTACACTTGAGGAGTCCTTCGTTGATGCGGAGCTTGTGGGGGGTAAACGGAGGGGCGTCTGTTCCAGCTTTAACAAAGCGTGGGATGCGCATTCTCGCTAGAGCTACAATCATGGCTGTGTTGTATATCTCGACCCTCTCTCTCTCGAGTATCCCAATTGACGATGGCATTCTCTATCGCAGCTACTTTTGACAGCCTTCGTTCAGCCGAACATGTATAAACGATGCCTCTGAACCCTGGACGTCTCTCCAAAAGAACTTGATCTCGGTTTCGTCGCCATCATCTCCAAAACAACTATAATACTTACAATAATTTCTCAGTCTCTGTAATCCTAAACCTATTATCCTATCCTAGTAAATAGAGACTAGAAAACCCAGGACTTATTTTAGTTTAAAATAACTTAAGTTTACCTTCTTCTTCCCTAACCACTATAACAGTTTCTACGTCTCATCCTATCGCGATACCTAGATAAATCATTCCCCCCTTTCCATCCGAACCGCAGTTCTGATAAACTTTCTCATGGCCCTCGGCCAACCACTCATCATGGAGTGCCGAGGTGCCTTCATCCACCACACCAGACGTCTTGTCTCGCTTATTTCTGTACGGAAGTGAGCACAAACGTAGCATCTCCTCTTTTCAGCGCGACCCGTCATAGGAATTGTGTATTAGCGGTCTACGCCACATATGGAACAGATATCTCCGTAAACTTATATCCACTCATCATCCTCTCTCTTCATCGGCTGGCGAGCGCAAGCCGGGCATGTAGATGCCGCCTTCCAAACTTTCCATCCCGCAGGTGCGCTGTCGACGGACCTAGGTGTACTGCATGTTCCGTAGACCTCTTCGTGTCCCTCCTCTACCCACTTCTGGTGGCTAGCTGCCGTTTGCCCATACTTGGGGTTGTTGTTGTCCTTCCCGTGCTTTGTCAAGTGTGAGTAGGACTCTGGGCAGCGCATCTCCATACCCCAGAAGGGAAAGTTCTCGCATTCTCAGGGGTTCTTGGTCCCTGGCAAGCAGGGCGTTCACTTACATCAGGGTTTCTCCAGCTTACCCAGACATCATGTATTCTCGCATCTGTGATCACGTCTGCGGGCTTCTCCTCCTCACGCTTATATCGATACAGCCAACAGGCAGCACAACGTCTTGCTTCAAAGAAGCCTTTCCACCTCTTCTCGCTATTCAAGCTTGAGAAGGGTCGGCCACAGTTGAAACAGTGGTCCTCTTGCTCAGTTTCCTTTAGCCACTCATAGTAGAGTGTCCCGTTGGGGGCGGGGGGGCATCTAACACACCAAGCACTAGACAGATAACAACGTCATGACTCTGACAGGGGCTTCACGGAACGGGCTGTGATTCTACCAACTCATCTAAGGGCTTGAAGTAAGGGATGTAGCAAAAGACTTCTTTGATAGTATCCAGATGTTGTGAAGAGCCTTCTAGGAAGACTAGATCTCCAGCCGATCGATTTACTTGACCTACCAGTTTTTGGCAAAAGCTTCTGTTTCTGGGGTGTGTGCCAAGACGTTATCAGAAATACCGATATTGTTGAGGGTGTATATGTTGGTTCCAGCCTCGGATATAAGGGATATATTGGTATCTCAGGCCGCGTCGCAATGCACGAAAAGTTTGCAGCGAGAGCTTATCATAACCTCCCAAGAGATGTCAAATCGTACCACTACAGAATGGCCTGTAGAGAGGATGCCACACCAAACTTCAGGACAGTTGCCTTGTCCGAGATTATACGTGGTAATACGGAGTACAGTTGCAACGATTGTTGCAGAACAAATCATCATGGTTTATCTGCCAACAGTGGCACGGGCTTACCATAACCAGCTTGAGGTTTTTCATCAAAGTAGACAGGGGATCCAAGATCTTCCCGATTTCACTGATATTGGCCTCAACAGGGTCTTGCTCCTGGCCCAAAACCAATACTGGGCGGACTATATGAAAACATTTCTCTTGGAATTGGCTTTTAGTTGTCTCGTCGATTGGTATCTAACTGTTGGGCATGAATGTCAGGAACCGATTGAGCTACGAATAATAAATATTCCAGGCATGTGATATCATTCAACGGAGTACTAATTCATACTCTAATTTTCAGCTGCTGTTGATAGCTCAGAACACACGACTCGTTATGTAATAACGCCTGGCATCCTCCCAAAAAGAGCATGCTGCTGTACAGTAGGGGTGCTCATGATGTACCTAATTCTTGAAAGGACCTTGGCGGTATAATATTATTAGGTGATGTCTGGAATGCATGGCGGGGAATCATGAAGGGTCAGGATCTAGATCGTTGAAGTCGATGGGAGTTTCCATGACTTTGATTTTGTGTTACCGAGCTCTAGCTGTCCGAGGGTTGACACGCAAATCTCGGAATGCGCTCAGCCCGAATGAAGCTCATCGAATACAAGCCATCAAGCGATTCATGCATGACGATAAATCCTGGGTTTCGGGACATAACTCATGCGAGATGTCGTACGCAAAAGTCGATATGTCGACTCTCCCTAGAAGATAGGCTTTTGTAGTGTCATATGTGCATGTTTATTTTCGACGTTTCCTTGATGCCACTGCGGCATCATTAAGACGAGTTAACTTCTGACAAAAATTAGTATTGGCATGCCCCAAAATCAGAAGACAATTCAGACAAGTTGTCGGTCGCACCCGGTAGGCCAGACTCACCATCTCTGGCGTTCAGTACCGGCTACCAAAACTGGGCAAGAAATATGGGCCCTTAGAGATCATGGGTGTTTGTGTTGATTTGAGATTGTAGCAAAAGGCTGCCAGGTCCAACCGCTGCTGCATTATGTAATCATTCGGCTGTTGATGCCTTAGTTATCCGATAATATCCGCTCAGCTGCTCTCCGATTGTCCACAAGGCGAGTACCATATTGGGCAAATCACGGTTTATTCAAAAGTCAAACGTCTTCCTGTCTAAGATTGTGATGTTGAAGATCCTGTCCAATCAAATTGCAGCGAATCATGGCTCCATTGAAAGAAGCTTAAATTAAGCTGTATGCAAGGATCATTCTTTGTGTGGGCCAATCAGGCGGGAACAGGAAGGTGGCAATCGACAGTACTGTTAGACTGTTGGAGATGGTGTCGCGTGGTAGCGCCAGGTCGATAAACCACGATTGATGCCCTTGGTGATAGGCGGAAAGGATATTATTGCATCTTTCGAGAGATTTATTAGTTCAACGATGCTGGCTTGAACAGGCCATTTGAAGGGATGTTCTGTGATGATCTATTTCCATAATGCGATCGATTATCTAACAGTAAATCCTCAAGGACCAGTCATCGTAATACAGTACTGTGCCGTCTAGCAATTTTCGTATTCCATTGGAGCCCTTATCATTACGCGCCACTTGACTACCAAGGCACCCCAAGTAATCGCCGACCGGACAACCTTAAACCAACGGCACACGCAAATATCCCCAAACCATCCCTACTTATCTATCCCGTGTTTATCACGCCCAGACTTACAAAAGTTCTCAAAGTTCCATGGATCTTCTTATGCCAAGATTCAGCAACAACCAGCACCGCCTAGCCCCAGAGTTAGTCTTGGCACCCTCGTAACCTCGTTATCACGGGACGGTTGCAGACTGGCTAATCAGGGACGTCTTGGCTGCTTCAGTTGCATACCGAGTTTAGCTCCATGACCTTTATGTTACATTGTCGGGACCATATCCTAACTAGGGTTCCACAGATAAGGACATCCTGTTTTCCAAATCGAAGGAATCACTACCTCAATATTCTGGTCCTTTTGTCAAATACTTACAGTTGCATGAGACAAGTGTCGAACACGTCTTGTGAGTATGTTGGCGAAATCTTGCGATTTTGGTGCTTCCACATATGATGCTATATACCTTACCTTACATAGGTGGCGCTTTAAAGTATAAATTTCCCGAGCATTGGCTAGCGTTGGCTAGCATTGGCTAGCATTGGCAACCTAAAATATATCGCTAAGAACTTTTTCCCCTATGCCAAGTAAATCTGAGACTAGTATACTGCAAAAGTTCAACCTCCTTCAAGCACGGAGCGTTTAGATAGTATGATACCCCCAGCTTAGCCAATCGACAGCATTTCCATTCACTTCGTGAACGACCGTAAAACGATGTCTCGACTAGCAAGCTGCATGAGAAATCTTGGCGACATGAGAAGGAATCCACCCTTGTCCTAAGGCTCCTGGTATCGAACCTCTTATAGTAGGTAGCAATTGCGACCTTCTTCTTTCATTGCCATCCTTGCGTCCCAGGCACGTCCTCCTGACTTTTTAGATGTCTTTTTCGCATATCGGTGTCGATCGACGTCGGTGCTACCCGGTGTACAAGGTCTATTATGGTAGCATTGTCCGACTCTCCAAAAACTATAAAACACTACCCACCGTCCGTGATAGATGTCTAATTGAGTGTCCCAATTCTTGTTGAGTTGTTACAGCTTGCCATAGTTCGTTACAATCCCAAGGGCAGCAAATATTCAACTATGGCACCTGCAGGAGACAGTCTCGCTGAGCCCATAACTGTGGCCGGCCTCCGTGCCGAAGTCATTGACGAGAAGCGAGCCTCAATGTCCGCCGAGAAGAGAGCTTCTATCGCTACCGACCCTCGACCAGCTACTGCAGATGCGGGAGCTGTTACCCCGACTGGCGTTACACCAGATGGGCAGTTTCCGACTGCCGAGGAACTCAACGCTTTGAGACGAGTCCCTAACAAAATTCCCCTGAAGCTCTTTAGTATCGCTTTTATTGAACTGTGTGAACGTTTCTGTTAGTTAACCGATGCCCTTGTTTGGATACTTTTGCTGATTTTGCTCTAGCATACTATGGATGTACAGTCGTGTGTAAGTTTCCATTCAGCCTCAACAACGAAATTTCAGTCATTCTAACCCAAAAGTCACCAATTTCATTCAGCAGCCTCTACCTGAGGGCTCAACCACTGGTGCGGACCCTAAGCAGCCTGGTGCGCTCGGTATGGGCCAGCGTGCCTCGACCGGAATTACCACCTTCAACCAGTTCTGGCAATACTTCATGCCACTTCTCGGTGCCTACGTTGCTGACCAGTACTGGGGCCGCTATAGAACCATCAGCTGGGCCCTGGGAATTGATATTATCGGCCATATTATCCTGATTATCTCTGCCATCCCCCCTGTCATTGGCAACCAAGGTGGCGCGCTCGGTGCCATGATCGTTGCTATCATCGTCATTGGATTCGGTACTGGTGGCTTTAAACCCAACGTCAATCCTCTCATTGTAGAGCAACTTGGTGAACAGTACATGCATGTCAAGACTCTGAAGTCTGGTGAGCGTGTGATTGTCGACCCTGCTGTGACTATTGAACGAGTTTACATGTGGTTGTAAGTACCCTTGAGACGGTTGACCATTTGTAACTAACCTACCAGCTACTTTTCAATTAATGTTGGGGCTTTGGTGGGCCAGGTAACTGTAAGTATTTCGTGTTGTTCATCCCGAAAGTAAGGTGGTTGGTGTTTGGTGTTGAGGCTCAGTGTTGATATTCAAGTTTTTTCGACGGAACTGATACTGACAAACGCCGTAGATGGTGATGGCTGAGAAGGAGATCGGCTTTTGGCTCTCTTACACCCTACCTACCTTCATGCTCTGCCTGTGTCCGCTAGTGATGTGGCTAAATAGGAAGAATTACGAGAGACGGCCTCCAGCTGGCTCAGTTCTGGGTCAGGCGCTCAAGACTTGGTTTCTCGCCCAGAAAGGTTGCTGGAGCATCAACCCATTTACTACATGGAAAAACCTTCATAAAGATGACTTCTGGGAGAAAGTCAAGCCCTCGAACTTCAGCCATGAGACCCGTCCTAAGTGGATGACTTTTGACGACGCTTGGGTCGATGAACTCAGCCGAGGATTCAATGCGTGTGCTGTCTTCTGCTGGTACCCAATTTTTTGGCTCTGTTATAACCAAAGTACGTTAATTCTTCTATTGGCACCAATTGTGTGGAAACTAACACAAGTGATAGTCAACAACAACCTCATCTCCCAGGCTGCCGTGATGCAACGCCATGGTGTTCCCAACGACATTCTCTCGAATCTCAACCCTTTTGCTCTCTTAATCTTTATTCCACTTAACGATTTCTTCATTTATCCTGCTCTCAGAAAAGCTGGTTTCCGCTTCACCCCCATCAAGAAGATCACGGCCGGCTTCTTCACTGGAGCTGCTGCCATGATCTGGGCTGCAGTTGTCCAACACTATATCTACCAGAAGTCAGAGTGCGGGAAGTATGCTTCCGGTGAAGAGTGTCTGGAAGTTGAAATCAACGTTTGGGCCCAGACTGGAAGTTATGTTCTCATCGCTCTGTCTGAAGTTTTCGCCTCTATTACTTCTCTTGAGTATGCCTTTTCTAAGGCTCCTAAGAACATGCGTTCCATGGTCCAAGCTGTTGCTCTTTTCATGACAGCTTTCTCAGCTGCTCTTGGGCAGGCTCTGGTTGGTCTTGCTGCCGATCCTCTTCTCGTTTGGAACTACGGTGTAGTTGCTATTCTGGCTGTAATTGCCGGAACTTGCTTTTGGTTTCAGTTCAAAGGCCTCGACATTCATGAAGATGATCTCAACGCCCTCCCAGAGGGACATGCTGGTGCAACTGCTGATGAGGAGGCTCCTTTGGGAAACAAAAGGGTTGATGAGTAGGTGATGGCGACCTTCAGGAGACGTCGACCCACATTGAGTCCGGGATTTATTAATATACTATGTAAGCGGTTGTGGTTATGTAGCGAATAAACTCTGTTCTCTTTTCGTCTTATCTTGCGAAATTGTGTGGGCAGTTGGTAGGCCGCCTGAAGTGTGTTTTTATGTCGAGCGCGTTTCATACTCTTGAAACAGGAACAACGTACCTTATACCCATAACTTTCTAGCCCGAAAGTACCTCTAACATGAGAGCGTCCATAATAGCAACCAAAAGATAAAATAAGGAAGCCCCGCCATAGCCCACTCGCCCATTTCAACACCTGACCTATCCAATTTCAGCAAAGAGTTTCACTCTGCTCGACCCGATCACATACTCCTCATCTTCACCTCGGGTTTCAGAAGACTCAAAACCATAAAATAGCGGCTTAGTAGTAAGTTATTAAAGTCTACTCTAAGTTTATCCTAAACTGACCTGAAGATTCTTTTCTACTTAGGACCGAGGTCATAAGTTTGTTTGCACCCCCGAGCTTCACCTTCCTCTGCAAGAACTGCTTCCCTCCCAGGCCAAACCGCATCTGGATTCCCCTCCGCAACCCATTCTCGATGAAGTGGCTTTGTGCCAACATCAACCTCCACTGATGTTTTGCCTCTCTTGTAAGTTAAGTGGAATGACAAACAGCCAGAGCACCGCCATCTGTCTCAACGTCCTTTAAAGCGGGTAGTAAATGCCCTTCCGAGCCTACAGATCGCGCAAATATCACCGTAGATCTCCACACAAACAGCATCCGTAGCAGCAGTTGGCTTCTTGGCGCAATCTTGACATTTCGATGCAGTCATCCATCCTGATCATCCATGCAAGTGA